>BSBK01001842.1:220000-270000 GCA_027943335.1 Chamaecyparis obtusa | reverse complement strand
ACACAAAAGATGAGAAACATAAATGTAGGCATCATGCATGGTCATAATTCTTTGGAGATACAACATAATTGAGTGCATACTCAAACGATGCAACACAACCACTACTCCTCATGTTCTAGGTTGACATTGTAGGGTCCAAAAACTAATCAAGATAGGGACCAAAAGCCATCGTTATCGATGGTTTTTGGATCCTACAGTGTCAACTTAGAACCAAAGGAGTATTTTTTGTGTTACATCATCTGGGTATACTACTTAATTATGTTGCATCTCCAAAGAATTGTGACCATTATGCCTACATTTATGTTTCTCAGTTGTTGTGAGATTAAAATTCTTCTAAGGAACATGTCATGTCTATGTGCAACTACGTAGGATCATCACCAAATGGTTGATGGTGATTAATGAAGAAGACTTGAAAATGATAGTTGATCTAATTCAAATTGGTGCAACATTTTCAAATCTTCTTCATAATCATCATCAACATGGAAATTCAGATTGGTACAACAATTGAGCATTCATCATTTGGTATTTTTTGGTGTATTCCATTTAAGTATGCCAAGCACAAAGTATTCCATTTAGATATGTTCAAAAAATTTCTAATTGTAGAGACCTAAAATTGTACATTCACATTCTAATATTAATTTTTATTAATATTTTCCCTTAACATTATAGTTGATTTTTATTAATTAACTATATTGTTATATTCCTCTATTTATTTAATTAAATTCAATTTAATTAAACAAATTCATTTTCCTTTTGCATTCTAATATTAATTTTTATTAATATTTGCCCTTAACATTATAGTTGATTTTTATTAATTAACTATATTGGGGTAAAAGCACAAAGTTGTGTCACGTTTCAGGACAACTTATCAGCACAACTGAATTTGAGTATTTCTAACTAAAATTATTTTTTGTCAAACATATGGTCTAGCTAGATTCATTCTAGCTAAGTTAGATAAGTTCTTCACCTTTTGCAATTGGAAATATCTATTAAATGCATGTTTTATAATAATTACTAAAGAAATAAAATTATTTTAGAAAAGCGACGTTTCAATAACTCTTACTCTTTTTAATGATATTTTTTTACAAATATAAAAATATCCTTTTTTAGAGCACAGAGTCAAGATTATCATCATATAATTTTTATAGTATTTTAATTAGATCTAATATATTATAATTTCAAAATACTACAAGTAGGTATTTTAACATTTGAGAACAAGATGCTTCAAAAATAGAAAAAAATAGTAAAGCTTATCAAAAAAATTGAAAATTTATATTGAACACTAGAGGAGAGAGTTATCTTCAAGAGTGTGTAATTTATTTTTTGAATGGTGTAGATTTGATAGGGAAAATTTGACACGAGATGAAAACTATCAATTTCAAGTATGTTCGACTTTGAGTAGTTATAACAGAGAAAATATACATTGAAAACTAATTTTTCTTCTTTTATGCACTAGCTATACATTTTATCTATGACATATTTTGAAATCAAAGGAAAAAGAGATTATTTGCATATACTTTTTTGGTGCAGACAAGACCCTCATTTTTCAGCAAGTAAAAAATGGACTTAAAAAATTTAAAAACTATGTGAATTCTTGTTAAAAAAAAATTTTAAAAATTACAGCCATAAACTTCATCCACTTTTACACATTTCATTAGTTTACATCATCTCCAAATTTTAAACATAAATGCCATTTTTATGTCATTAAAGTTAAAATTTTTGTGTGTTGTTGACCTTTTCCTTTATAAAAGTGTGACACAGCTTTGTACTTTTACCCATTGTTATATTCCACTATTTATTTAATTAAATTAATTTTAATTGAATAAAGTCATTTTTCCTTTGTATTTAAATTTTATTTGAATACTTTAATATATTGAATTCAATTTAATATATTATCCCTCCATTTCCCTTTATAAAATAAATCTTATTTATTTTATTCCTCCACTAGCTTAAAAATTCTTCTAAACTATGTTTAAATTAAAATCATTTTAATTTAGGCACTTTTCGCCTTTTTCTAATCATTTTCTAAATATTCCTCTAATCTTGATTAAAAGGTGGATTACCTCTAATCAGGTGCACAATCACCTTTTCCATGGTGGCCACCTCCCCATCTCTTTTGTCCACCAATCATTTTCAAATCTTTTTTTCCCTCTCAAATGAAGTTTGACTTTTCCAAATCCTACCTAACCTTTAATCCTATCCACTCATTTTTTTTTCCTCTTAAACTTAGCCACTCATTTCATTTTGCCTCTATTAGTAATTTTTCTTGTTGAATCTTATCACACAAGCCCTAAATGCTTAAATGGAACTTTGTGATTCCTAAACTCCTAACTCAAATAAGAAAAGACTAATTAACAAGGAACAAGTCCTTCTTCACTTTGAGCTCTTGGCTACAGGCGGGTGTACCTATTCAGATCTACTTCTTTAAAGCATTACAACACTATTTTATATCCTTGATACAAATCTAATCTTATCATCCCTTCAAACATACATGACGCAGGGGCAGGGTAGATACAAGCAAAATCAAGCAGAATTGAGTCCACTTGAATCAACAACAAGCCCTACTTAGAGTTACACAATGGAAGCAATATAATATCACATGAAAGAAATAGAATCACAATGGATATGAGACAATCAATTGGCAGCAACAACAAAAAATTTATATTATTTCTTTCAACATGCCCGACTGTGAGGCCTTCTGAGTTTCGGCCTTATACAATGAGAATTATGAATTTACAATCATCGTTTGCATCCTATCTTTGTCTCCAATGATATATCTTGATAATTATCCCTCTTAGATCTCACTCATGATCATCTCTTGATGCCCTACTACATCAATCTAGACTCTTTATATAGCCATCTAAGCCACAGGTCGGCCAATCAGGCATTTAATTACAATATAGGTCCAATTTGGAAGATTTAAACCAAAACTAATGCTAAAATGAATATAAATTGATGCACCTTTGGATTTATGTCCTCACATGACCCAAAAACATTCCTTAAATTGTGCAAGGCCCCATTTGATCACACGTAAGTGCGCAAGAAGAAACACTACACATTACACTCGAAAACTGGTAGAAAAATAGGTCCCGAGGAAAAATGGGCATAACTTTTTACTCATAATGAATTAGGGCTTGAGCTCTTAGGAATGATAGTACTTTAGGTCCTCTAAAAGTACTTAATATTGCAAAGGCTAACTCCTTATGGATCAAGATCACCACTATGAACAATCAGCACCAAAACTACAGGAAAATACGGTTTCAATGGCAAGGAAAATAGCTGTAACTTTGAAACAGTCCATCCAAACTTTATGTGCTCATAGGAGAAGGTTCCAAAATAGGTCCTCAGCATAATGTAAGATTTTCACACCATGAAACTAAAAAATACAACAATTATAAAGAAAACAACAACAAACAAGTATAGAAATCAGGAAATATTTTTTGTTTGATGCAAGATTGCCAAAGACCCAAGATGCTCTTGCATCAATACATGAAAGTAAATAATATTTTAAGTTTTTTATGATGATGAAATCTTAAAAATTTAGGATAGACCAGTGCCTTATCCTAGGGCAAAGAGTCAGAAAGAGAACATACATCTACATAAATCTCCTAAGTAAAACACAAACAGAACCCAGATGAAATGCCTTATAATTCACCCTCTCTTAAACACATCCAATTGTCAAATTGTTAAAAAAGTCCTGAGCTCTCAGAGATTAACCTTAAGATTTTACCCTTTCCTTGGAAGGAACTAGAGCTTAAAATCACAGATACCTTGTAAATGGTGCACTAAAACTGTCTTACAGATTCAGTACACAAAAGCCACAGAATTCAAACAAGAAGACAACCAAAAACATGCAAAAGAATTCTAATGTATTCGAGTAAAATTTTACTATGTCATTACATTCCAATTTTGACAAACATTCCCAAGAAAAATTAACAATGGAGCCAAAGCCTCTCCTTCCTGTAAAATTTTCATCATCCTTGTAACAATGAAGAAAAACTTAGATATAGAATAATGTGGTCAGTTAGTGCCAACTGAGAGTTGTTAATTCTTTGCACAAAATATCTCTAATTTTCCTCTACACTTTATTTGCATGCCTAAAATCATGTCCAAACAAACTTGATTCTGATCTCAAAATTCCAACCCTTTCTACTTTTTCCCACTAAGTTGAGTATGAGATTAATCATTGCCATTTGATTCCCCTTGTCTTGCCATTTCTAAAAACATATCACATGCCTATATTTGGTTAAAAAATGAATCTCTAGGAATTAATTCTCTGAATAGGCCCTATCATTTAAATATTTGAAGTTATTCCTTAAATCTGGACTATGTCACCTTTTAAATCTTTTGCATTTTTAAGTCTACCATTTTTTCTCAAACCTCACCAAAATGTGACAAGTGTCGCGACATGATTGGCTAAGATTAACCCTGCCCTTTGACCCCTGAGTTGGAGATTGAGTGAATGGCATTGTTCTTTGGATCTTTGAATGTCTACACTAACCATAGTCAAATCTGGCAATTGGGTGAATGGCTTTACCTCTAAATCTCAGAATGGATTTGTAACCCTAAGTTAGATCTGGAGAATTGGCGAAATCCTTCAATCTCTAAATCTTTGAATGCCTTCCTCTAACTACCAAGAATTTGGAGATTGCACGACCACTTATTCTCTTAATCTCTAGATTTTCCTTGCTAACAACTAGGCATTCAGAGAATGGGCAACTGAGCGCTCACCAAATTGTGAAACATTTGGGCTAACCACTGGCTCATCTGGCAATTGGGCAACTAAGCAACTTGTGATCTCTAAATTCTCACCCTCTAACCACCAGCATCTGGCGAACATGTGACCATGACTAACTATCTGCCACCTTCGAATCACTTGATCTTTCCCTAGCTTCTAGTTTCATCTCACAATCACGCAACTGGGTGCCACATGTCACCTTTGTTCAGTTGTCGCCACCACATATCTACAAAATTACCTTACCTTTGGCCTCCTAGCACGCTTCCTGAGGTGCCTCCATGTGAGCACACCTGCAGAGCCTCCTGTGCTTTCTTCTAACTCATATGTGAGTGGTGTTTCATTTAAACACCTTAGATCTCAATTCTAGGGTGAATGTGGGACTAACATTATGAGGGTTTTAAAGACTTTTTAAAAAATTTCCTATAGTGTTGGTCGGCATGCACACCAAGGCAGAGGCGACACTTAGCCTCTTTCTCATTTTCTTTACATCATACACAGGTGGTAGTGTATTTTAACATCCTTAAAGACTAAAATGGGGTGCATGTGGGATAAACCCACATGAAGCCCCCTTTATATTTTCTTCTCATCCTACCCTGCGCGTGACTCCATTTTCATTTTGGGCTTTTTGTTAGGAATGGGAACACTGAGAGGGGGGGTGAATCAGTTTTCACTTTATTTTAACTTTTCACTTTAATATTTATGATAAACTTAAATGCTTAAGTACAGAAATAAATATTCACATAAATATGAAACATGAAATCAACACATGACACCAATATGATTACGGGGAAACCCAAATAGGTAAAAACCCCGGTGGGAATTAACACCCACTAATATTCTACACTAGTGTTTTGTGATCCTTTTAGAAGATCCTATACCCTTTTAAGAGTAGCTTTCCAATGCTTTAAGTACAGTAGACCTTGTTAAGGGTTGGATCCTGTTAGGAGTCTTTTACAATCATCCTTGTTAGGGGAGAGGATGCACTATCCAAGAGCTCACTGCTCAAGTGGTGAAGGCTACAACCTTCTGATCTCAGATACACAGTATATCTACAGGATGAACTATCACTGTGACACTACTTGTCAGATTAGTTCCTTTGATGTGCTAATGCTTTGACCTCTTGCAAAGCTCTAATACATCTTCTAGTGTCTTCACACACTTCTACTCTTCTTATCACAACTCTATTTCAACTTCCATACCAAATACAATGGGCGCACCTTATATTTATGCGCTCATTCAAAATACACAATTAGATCGGCCCTATAACTAATTACAAATAATGCTTCCAAATGAATTGGCTTAAGTGTGCTTACAATTATACATATAAATATGTTGGCAACCTAAATGCAATGGGCACATAGCTTTTACAACATTATAATATAATCGTAAACCAAAATGCTAATTGTCGGCTTCATGCTCTATTCTCTGCTGGCACACACTGGTTTTGCAACTTCAACTAACTATAACTTTCTCATACGTGCACAACAAACTATGCTCTCATAGACTAAGCAAGAATATAGTCTAACCAACTTAACTTCTAGGGCACATACCATAATTCATCTGTACACATGTGCGTTGATGCTCTGAGCTACCAGAACTCTGTATACTATCCAATCTTCAACACTTAACTGAATTTTGATCTTTACATCAAGTGTGCTGACTCCAAACTACTATATGACTTTGTTTCCATAATGAAAACACTATATCTAGTCATATACTTCAGTATAGATAACTTGCCAACAATCTCCCCCTTTGTCATTACTGGCAACAAAGGAATATGGCCAAGTTGCTAATTGTCCCTCAACACAAAAAAAATTTGTCTTCTATACATTTTTATACATACTCTCATATCTCCCTATACATGTTATACTCCATATTCTATACACAACTCCCCCTTTGACATTAATGACAAAGGTGTACCAAAAAATTGTATCTGCACATACTTATTTAGGGAAAACATCCAGATATGCTATCTTAAGATTCTAGATCTCCTTCTTCCAAAAACTTATCAGAGAGTTAACTATCTAGAGATGGGTGCATAAAGCATATTGAAGCTTCTCCATCTTCTTCAAATCTATGCTCAAACCTTGATCATAGGTAAACATTGTGGCATCTATCTCCTTGATGTTCTTATTGAGAATGTCTAGTGAGGGTGAAAGAGCATTCCTTAACTGAGTTTGTCTAGACCTTATCTTTTCCATCTCTTTCTCTGCCTTCTCAATTTTGTCCAATTGACCCTAGTAAACATTATTACACATGTTCACATCAGTGGATGAGTCTTTCACTAAACTCTTCACCTGCTCAATCATAGCTTATGCCTCTTGTATTTTCTTAAGATGGGCATCAATAAGCTTATCCTTATCCATGAAATCTACAATGAATTTCCTTCCTTGATCAAAAAATTCTTTTAAGGATGCTTATCCTTTCTTGAGTGAATTCAGATCTAGAGAAAAGTTGCTCATCAACTCATTCAATCTCTTCTTTAGGTACTTCTTTTTTGCAACTTTGCATGCAGATTCTTCAAGGCTAGAAAAATTAGTTTTTGTTAGAGGTAGGTAGAGTCACCATTTTTGAAGTGTCTAAGACCCTTGCTAGTTCATTATTTTGAAGCTCATTCAATGTGTTTCCTTGAGAGTATTTCCCTGCAGTAATCCTTCAAGCATTTATGCCCTTAAAAGTTGTCAAAAAATAGCCTTCAAGTTTGTCAAGTTCAAATTCCGCCTTCCTTATATGAACCTTTTTCAAGACTCGTGTCTCACTTGAACCACTCTGAACCACTTTGAACTCTGGTTCAAAGTAGTTTGAAGCAATTCAATAAATGTTTTCTTTTCTAATGATTATTTTCTATAGGTGGGCCCCAACTTACATCACCTTTCAGTGGTGAACCACTTCGACCCACTTTGAACTCCAGTTCAAAGTAGTTTCAAGAGGTTCAAAGATAGATTGCAAGAAAAGTCATAAGTGAAAGGACAATTTATGGCACACATGACATATGTTGATGACGAAATGATGGTTAAGTTTTAAAGAGGGGCAGTTTTGATTTGATGAGAACAACAAAGAAAATCTCAAATAAAATTTTGGGTGATGATTAATGAAATCATTAGCATGAGCGGGAGATATCATTTGGGGAATGGTTAATAATGATATTAAAGATGGTAGATTTCAAGGACATCCTATTGCTCAGTCATCACTATTCACTGTTTGAAACTGAATTGAAACAATTGTTGTATTGTCATTGATGTTAAACCTTAATTGGTAAGACCGTTGCTACTTAGGAAAGTACTATATCTATTTGAGTGTTGCTAAGGGGCTAAGAAAGGTTGGTAACAATAGCACCTAGGGAAAGCTTGAGTTATCTTGATACTAAAAAGTGTACTTGACTATGTTGCACTATGATGAGATAATGTATTGTTTATCTTAACAAGATTGAAGACTAAACTAGTAGGCTTAACCAAGAAAAGAATGGAAAAATCATGTTTAAATCGAACGATGTTAGTGTCAACCGAGTTAGTATATGCTGAGCAAAATTCTAGTGTTGACCGAGTATTAGTAAATTTTTGAGGAAGACAATGGAAGCTGAGTAAATAGTTTTAGTAATGGCTGAGCTTTCTACATAAAGACTGAGTGAAAAATCACAGTATTGACTGAGTATCAGCAATTTTATATTTGAAGAGAATTTAATTTTGGAGCCGACATTGTTGAATTTTTGGATTATGCAAATGTTTTGACTTTATTTATTGATTGTTTGGAAGCATTAAATGCATTGTAAAATGTTTTATTGTAAATCTTTAAGAGATTTGAGATGATTCTAGAAAAGGAGCCCAAGAACATGAAGTGGGTAGATTCAATGAATCTGACCTAAACCTAAGATCTATAATTGAGATCAAGTAGCAAAAGATGAGTTAACCTAATTGAGAAAAATATAAGGGAACTTGAGTATTGTGATATGCATGTACATGGTGAATAGAGAATGCTAGAAGAAGAAATTTTTATTGACTAAATAAGTAGAAAAGGTTGAAGGATAAGTGTGGTGATTGCTTGAAGAAAAGTTTCGAAGAGATTAGAGATGAAAATGGCAAAGTCTCAAAGTCAGTAAACCAGCATTAGTGTATGGAATTGGATCTGATATTTGCAAAGTGAGTTGTATATTTTTCAAATAATACTAGTGCTACTTTCTAACCATTGTAACAGTCAAAATCCCTTTAACAGAGGTTGACCTAACAGTCATATGTTAAATCTTTGAACAAGGTTGCATTCTAATGGAGTGTATGTAAGTCCTATGACTAAGCTCACTTTTAACAGGGTAATTGAAATCCTTTAACCGGGTCACACCTAACGGTGTGTATTGTAACCTTTGATAGGGTTAGCTTTTTACCGAGCTCACTTTAGAAGAGTGAAAATAATAGTAGCATGTTACAAAGTGGTTTTTCCCAAATTGGGTTTCCACTATAAATCCTAGTCTTTATACTTGTGTGAATGTTTAGATCTGAACATTACTATTTTTTGCAAGTTAAGTTACAACTAGGTAGTGGACTACATTGTTAGATGTTTCTATTATTGAATCAGTTATGACCGAGTTTGTTTTGGTTTTGGATATGATTTAAGGATAAGTTTTTAAGATTGTTTTATACATCAGGACCTAAGAACAACTGATTCATCCCCCCCCCCCCCTCTTTGTTGTTCTAAATCATATTAACAATTGGTATCAGAGCTTTTTTGCTTATTATTGGTGTTGACAGATATCAAGTTGAAAGGGGCTTGAAGAAAATGATCAGGATGTATAATAAGGAGGTACCGAAGCTGAACAAGGAAAATTTCCCTGCATGGAAAAGCTTGATGAAGATGCATCTTGTCGGTATTGGTGACTCTACAAAGTACTACATTGAGAATAGTTATGTCTCACCTGTCGCACCTTTGACTGCCGAAGAAATGAGAGCCAAGAAAGAACACAATCAGGCAATGCTAAAAATTGCATCTTCCCTAAGCTATCCAAAATTTAAGGACATTAAGGACTACACAACTGCTAAGGATATGTGGGACACTCTTGCAAGGATCTATGGTGGTAAGTTCAATGTGCTGAAAGCAAAGGTCGAGAGTCTTAGAGTTAAGTTTGATGAAATGAGAATGCAAGAAGGTGAAAACATTGCACAATATTGTGGTAGAATAAAAGAAGTTGTGAATGCTATTAGAGGAGCAAATGGGGCTATTGATGATGAAACTATAATTGGGAAAGTACTGAGAACCCTATGTCCTATATATGCTATTAAGATCTCATCTATTCAGGAATCTAGATGTAACTCTGCTAATGTGATTACTTTGGAAAGTTTGGTTGTAAGTTGACTACTTTTGAACTCTCTAACTATGATAATTTCACTATTGGAAGCATTGGAAATGTTGAATCTACTTTTAAGTCATAGCTAGTTCTGAACAAGCCAAAGAAAGAAAAAGAAAGATGCATCAGTGAAAGTGAAAGTGAAAGTCATAGTGAAAGTGACAGTGACACTTCTGATGAAGACCTAGAAGATCTAGAAGCTCTTATGGCTAGAAGACTGAGAAGGGGAAAATGAAAGTATAAAGGTAAACTCCCTATTATATGTTTTGCATGTAATAAAGTTGGTCATATAGCTTCTAGATGTCCTGACAAGAAGGATAAAGATGATGAAAGGAAAAGCAAACACAAAGATAGAAAAGATGACAGAAGTTACCAATGGAACAGAGACTACAAAGGAAAAGGTAAGAAATCTTGTTACATTGCTGAAAAAGAGACTGACACTGATAGTGATGATTTTGAAACTGAGGTAGTCTATGTGGCAATGAAAGATGAATCTGATGAGGATGAGAAAACTGCATTGATATCCTATGTGAACAAGAATGATAAATGGATTATTGACAGTGGTTGTTCACATCACATGACTGGTGACAAAAATAAGTTTGATAGCTTACATCATTACAGAGGTAAAAGTCTAAAATTTGGTAATGATGCACCATGTCCTATTAGAGGAAAAGGTTGTATTAAACTAACTGATAAGATATCTTGTGAAAATGCTTATTGGGTTGAAGGTCTTAATTATAATTTTTTAAGTGTTGCTCAGCTTAACAAAACTGGTTACCGAGTGGAATTTCATCACAAGCAAGCTAAAATATTTGATGCTACTGGAGAACTGATTGGAAGTGGTGATTAGACTAGAGGTAATTTGTTCTATCTTGACCTATCTGAAGAAACATGTCTAATTGCACAACTTGATGATATTTGGTTATGGCATAAAAGGCTGTGTCATGTAAATTTTGACAACTTGGTAGAGATAAGTAAGAAGAAAAAGGTAAGAGGTCTACCTAGATTGAAGAAACCTAAGAATGTGATGTGCAAGGAATGCCAGTTAGGAAAAATGACAAAGTCAAGTTTCAAGAGCAAATCCTTTACTTCTAAAAGCATTTTAGATTTGGTTCATACTAACCTTTGTAGACCTATGGGTGTACAAACTTACTATGGTCCTATATACTTTATCTTATTTATTGATGATCATACTAGGATGATGCATGTGATGTTTCTAAAAGAAAAATCTAAAGCTTTTCAATTCTTTAAGTGGTATTTGGCTAAGGTTGAAAAGGAGACGGGTAGGAACCTGAAATGTCTTAGATCTGACCGAGGTGGAGAATTTACATCAAATACATTTAATCTATTTTGCGATGATAGAGAAATTAAAAGATAGATGTCTACACCTAGAACACCTCCACAGAATGGTATAAAAGAAAGGAGAAACAAATCTATCTTGGATTGTGCAAGGACATTGATGATTGAAAAGAATGTGGCACAGAAATATTGGAAAGAAGCTATAAGCACTACTATCTACACTCTTAACTAGGTATAGATCAAGAAAGGTAAAAATCTAACACCCTATGAACTATGGCATAGACATGCATCGAGTGTTAAATACTTTAAAATCTTTGGAAGTAAGTGCTATATACTAAAATACACTAGGAATGGAAAGTTTGATGCTAAGAGTGATGAAGGTATATTCCTAGGGTAATCCACAAAAATTAAAGCTTATAAGTGTTTGAACTCTAACACTAACAAAATTGTGGAAAGTGTGAATGTCAAAATTGATGAGTATGCAGAAAGAAATGAACCTGACAGCAAAAGAGAACCTGAAGATTATAGATATTTTGTGTACATTGAGGAATAAGAAGAGGCAAGTAACAAACTTGCACCTGATGCCGAGTCTCAGGTAAGCAATGTCGAGCAATAGACAGAAGCTGTCAAGCGTCAAGAAAATAGTGCCGAGAAAGAACAAGAACATGCTGAGCTACAAGAAAATGTTGTTGAGTATCAAGAAGAGGTTTCCAAGCATTCTAAAGTTGAATCTAACAATCTTGTTGAGGAACATGATGAAATAGAGGGGAGAATAGCTGAACCTATTTTGGCAAAATATGTAAGAAGACATCATAAGCCTAAATAGATAATTGGAGACAAAGATACTAGAATCTAGACTAGAAGTAAGACTAAGGATCCAACATGTCTACTATGTGAGTTTGAACTGAAGAAAACTAGAGAAGCTTTGGAGAATGAAGACTGGATATAAGAAATGAATGAAGAAATTGACCAGATTGAGAAAAATGATACTTGGACTCTAGTGCCGAGACCTAAAAACAAGAATGTTATAGGAACAAAATGGGTATTTCAGAATCAGATGAATGAAAATGGTGAAATCACTAGGAACAAAGCTAGGCTGGTATGCAAAGGGTATGCACAAGAAGAAGGAATAGATTATGGGGAGACATTTTCCCCTATAGCTAGATTGGAAGGAGTAAGAACTCTGCTTGCATATGCTGCTTATAAAGATTTCAAGGTATATCAAATGGATGTCAAGTCTGCATTTTTGAATGGTATACTACAAGAAGTGTACATAGAACAACTAGAATGTTTTATTTATCCAAACAGAAGACACATGGTGTTCAAACTAAACAAAGCATTATATGGATTGAAGCAAGCTCGGAGAGCATGGTATGAGGGGTTGCACAACTACTTGACACAAATTGGATTTTCAAGAACAAATGATGCAAGCAATCTATACATGAAGGATGAAGAAGGTAAAGGTATCTTGTTGGCAAAAAAAATTGTTGATGACATTATTTTTGGTGGACAAGATGCATTATGTAAAAGTTTCTCAAATGAAATGCAAATTGAATTTGAAATGAGTATGTTTGGTGAGATCAAATTCTTTGTTGGTTTACAAGTATATCAGAGGAAGAATGGAATTTTCATTACACAATCTAAGTATGTTAATAAAATACTGAAAACTTTTGGGATGGAAGATGCTAAACTAGTGGGAACTCCCATGGTTACTGGACAAAAGTTATCTAAGAATGATGATGCTGCAAAAGTGAATCAGACTCTGTACAGATCCATGATTGGAAAATTGCAGTATGTTGTACATAGTAGACCAGATATTGCATTAGTTGTTGGGATTATGACAAGATTCTCTGCCAATCCTAAGGAAACACATATGATGGCCGTGAAAACAATTATGAGATACTTGAAAGGGACTACTGACTATGGTCTATATTATAAGAAGGATGAAAAATTTGAACTCCAAGTTTATACAAATTCTGATTGGGTAGGAAATGTAGATGATAGAAAGAGTACAAGTGGTGGAGATTTCTTTCTTGGACAGAGATTAGTCTCCTAGACAAGCAAGAAACAAAATTGCATTTCCCAATCTACTGTCGAGGATGAGTATGTTGCTGGTGCAGTAAACTATTCAAACTTGGTATGGATAAAACAATTGTTGATAGGCATGAAAGAAGAAATCACTGAACCTATTCTTATTTTCTATGACAACACAAGTGCTATCAATATTTCTAAGAATCCAGTGATGCACACTAAGACTAAACACATTGCAATCAAGTATCACTACTTGAGAGAATTAGTACAAGACAAAGAAGTTCGAATGGAATATGTGAATACAAAAGAACAATTAGCAGATATATTCACTAAAGCTTTACCCAGAGAAGCTCATGAGTATTTGAGAAGTCAATTAGTGGTTCTTCCCCTAACTAAGGCTGCCTAAACAAGCTAGGAGCACTGCATCAAATGTGCTACAACAGAAAATTTGACAAATTGATGCAGAAGATTGTCACACTTTAGGGCTTGCCTAGAGTTGTGAAGAGAAGCAAACACAAGGAATCAGTCATAAGCAAGATGATAGAGGGATAAACACTGGGCTATACAGATATTATCTACATCTAATGCATGTATGTTTTAGTTGCTACTTTGGCATTTTTCTCAAAGAATTAGAATGTACTGATATGATAAAACATGAGATATGATAACACATGTACTAAAAAGTAAGAGGGAGATGAACTAATGGAACTGAAGATAAGGCTGATGAACTGAAATGAAGAATTAGGATGGAGGGAGATATGAATACTTCTAACGGTCACAGAAGTGAGGCTTACAGGATTCTAAATCAGAATGAAGCTAAGGATATTATCAAATAATTCTTTGATGGATAGACAAGTTTTGGATTGGTTGGTAATCCATTTGTTATTCAAGTGATATCATATGGTGTTGCCATCAATGCCAAAGAGGGAGATTGTTGGAAACTAAATTGAAACAATTGTTGTATTTTCATTGATGTCAAACCTTAATTGGTAAGATTGTTGCTACTTAGGAAAGTACTATATCTATTTGAGTGTTGCTAAGGGGCTAAGCAAGGTTGGTGACAATAGCACCTAGGGAAAGGTTGAGTTATCTTGATACTAAAAAGTGTACTTGACTATGTTGCACTATGATGAGATAATGTATTGTTTATCTTAGTAAGACAGAAGACTAAACTGGTAGGCTTAACTAACAAAAGAATGGAAAAATCATGTTTAAGCTGAATAATGTTAGTGTCGACCGAGTTAGTATATGCCGAGAAAAATTCTAGTGTTGACCGAGCATCAGTAAATTGCCGAGGAAGATAGTAAAAGCTGAGTAAATAGTTTTAGTAATGACCGAGCTTTCTACATAAAGACCAAGTAATCACAGTATTGACCAAGTATTAGCAATTTTATATTTGAAGAGAATTTAATTTTGGAGCCGACATTTTTGAATTCTTGGATTATGTAAAACATGTTGACTTTATTTATTGATTGTTTGGAAGCATTAAATGCATTGTAAAATGTTTTATTGTAAATCTTTAAGATATTTGAGATGATTCTAGAAAAGGAGCCGAAGAACATGAAGTGGGTAGATTTAATGAATCTGACCTAAACCTAAGATCTACGATTGAGACCAAGCGGCAAAAGATGAGTTAACCTAATTGAGGAAAATATAAGGGAACCTAAGCATTGTGATATGCATGTACATGGTGAATAGAGAATGCTGGAAGAAGAAATTTTTATTGACTGAATAAGCATAAAAGGCTGAAGGAGAAGTGTGGTGATTGCTTGAAGAAAAGTTCTGAGCAGATCAGAGATGGAAATGGCAAAGTCTCAGAGTCAGTAAACCAACATTAGTGTATGGAATCAGATATGATATTTGTAAAGTGAGTTGTATATTTTTTAGATAATACTGTTGCTACTTTCTAACCATTTTAATAGTCAAAATCCTTTTAACAGAGGTTGACCTAATAGTCATATGTTAAATCTTTTGAACAAGGTTGCATTCTAATGGAGTGTATGTAAGTTCTATGACTAGGCTCACTTTTAAAAAGATGATTGAAATCCTTTAACCGTGTCACACCTGACAATGTGTATTGTAACCTTTGACAGGGTTGGCTTTTTACCGAGCTCACTTCAAAAGAGTGAAAATAATAGTAGCATGTTACAAAGTGGTTTTTCCCAAATTGGGTTTCCACTATAAATCCTAGTGTTTATACTTGTGTGAATGTTTAGATCTGAACATTACTATGTTTTGCAAGTTAAGTTACAGCTAGGTAGTGGACTACATTGTTAGATGTTTCTATTATTGAATCAGTGATGACCGAGTTTGTTTTGGTTTTCGTTCTGATTTAAGGATAAGTTTTTAAGATTGTTTTATACATCAGGACCTAAGAACAACTAATTCACCCCCCCTCTCTATTGTTCTAAATCATATTAACATTCACATCATTCAAAATTAATGGCCTCAACTAATGCTCATTAAAGTTGATTTTTCAGTGCATTAAACTTTCAAAATATAAACAGCTCTGTAAGTCTTTCTCCTATTATTTTTCTATGGAGTCTCGGCTATGAGAGAAGAATTTGTTTCAAGTCTACGTAAAATAGGTAGCTCCTAAAGCTCTTCTCATTTCCTGTTTCTATTTAATATATTGATTCGAGAGGGGGGGGGCATTTATTTTTTTATTCCTAAGGAAGATATGAGGTCCAATATGCATTTCATCGTAAATGTCAAGAATATACAATGTCAAGCTCCCATTGTCTTAGACACAGACCTACTAGGGGTATCATTAGAAAAAATGGCTATTGACCTAACAAGCCATGCAACGGAAGATCATAGTTTAGAGTTTCTATCAAGTGGATTATTAGAAGCTGTGGCTTTTCTGCCATCAGCTGTATACCTAAAATTGGTTTAGCAATGTATTAAATGATATGATGTTAAATCTAAGTGCATTATAAATGTAGAAGGCCAAACCCCTATGCCAGCCAATAGGAAGACTATTATGGCTATTTTGAAAATCCTAGAAGAGTCCCTCATCAGTTTTACTCCCACCCAATCTCTAGCTCAATATAGAGAGAACGTAGATAAAAATTGGAGTCATGTGGCTAGGAAATGGACTCAAACCAATTACAAAGGTGGGTCTCGATTACCTAAATTTCTCACCAAAGATCACATGAAACCTCTTATTCATGATGTGATAGTGTTACTTCACTAGATTAAAGGTTCAAAATAGGTTCTGCTCTATGAGGAGTGGATGTTTCATTTTATAGAGATAGTCTTGGAAGGGGGGCAACATATTGATTGGGCAGAGATTATTGCTACTTCCTTGAGGGACCAGCTTAAACAAGCTCAGGCCATTGAGAAGGATTTCTTTATGTCTTCCTACTTGATATACTTCCTGGAATGCACACAAGATTTGTCTGCCATTCAACAGGTTCCTTGGAATGAAGATCTTTTAATTTATGAGTACTGTCCATTATTAAGAAAAGATAAAATTTTGGAAAATTACAGGAAGGTTCTTGATGTTTTCCTGGGTAGATTGTGTCAACAATTGATAGGAGTCCCAAACCAAAGAGTTTCATTGGAGGCATAGAAACTGATTCAAGCCTATGGAAGTCTATGCATTCAGTTCCCATGTTTCACCTACATCTAGGTTGGAGGCTTTGATGATGAACCTCTCAGGCTCCCAAGGTTTGCTTTCAACTATTTTATTTTGGCAGAAGTTTGCAGACAACTGTTTGTGGTTATTAAAAATACCCTGCCTGAAGAAAAATGGCCTTCTATGTTCCTAGTCAAAATTAGCAACTTGGCCTGTAACAATATGATGGATGCTTCAGTGATAGGAAGTAACTTGCTGAGTTTTCATTTGCAATTTTATGAATTAAGAAGGGGTTTTGATAATAAGGGCTTCACTAGACAAGTTCTAAGCCTAAGTAATTATCCTTCACCTTTTTCACACCTTGAGGACCTATGGGAAGATCTCGGTGATGAGGAGGTAATCTAGAAATGAGATCACTCCAAACTTGTAATTCCACAGATCAAAATGTTGCAATTAAATTTTGATATTAAGGGTGTAGAAGAGGATAGTTTCGAAGCCACAGGTTCAAAGGTTAGCAATGTAAAAGTAGGAATTCCGCCTGAAATAGATTGGAACAGGAAAGAAGAAGATGATCTAAAGTTCATGGCGTGAACCATTTTCAGGGTCACGAAAAACTGGTTAATAGAAAAGAAAAAGAAAGGAGCTAAGAACCCCCCTCTTGAAAAGCATAGTGCAAGATCAGCCATAAAAAATGTGAAACATGCCCCATCTAATGTATCTCTTGTGGTTCAAAATGTAGGAAAAGTTACGTCCCCTAAGAAAAAGGTGATTCCATGTCGGCATCCTGGCGCACCAAGATCAAGGCCTAGAACAAGATTAGAAAGGCATTGTCAAATGGCATCTTTGGGATAGGACTACCTGGATATCGAGATTAATGATGATGACATTTATTTTCCAATGGATCAACAGGAAAAGGTTCAAGAAATCCTTACTAGTGGCACGAATGTTCCTCAAGCTGAGAATACTCCTATACAAACTCCTGACAATCAGATGGTCACCGGTTTAGTTCCTCCCTGGCTAACTGAGTCATTGAATAAGAAAAAAATTTATAAACCCATTTCACTTCCTGTGAAGGAGATTGTCACTAAATATGCTACTTGGACCCCCAAAGCAAAAAGAATGAAGAGTGACACTAGGCTCTCTACCGATCCATCTACTGGAAAGGTGACTACAGAAATAGCCACTTTCAGGCCCAAAGGGGGAATTCAGGAACCAGACACTAAAGACTTTGAAATCATGAAAATGGAGCTTGGTGTTCTAAATAGGGATTCTAGGGATCACCTATTTAAATTCTCAGCTAATCACATGCTTGAACAGTCATAAAAAGATGGAGGGGAGAAACACGAGTTAAAACAAATAGTCTCTACAATGGCAAATTTCTTTGAACCTCACTCGATGATGATGGAGTACTGCCACTAGCCCAGTCTTCCCAACACTTTCATCCAAATTCAGTTGAAAGCCAAAGGTTAGTGAAACAAATGCAACAGGGGAGGGTTCTGATGGAGGTCGTGAAGTCTTGGATAAATAATGTTATAACTAAAGGGAGTTCTTTCATCTATGAGTTTATATCTACTTGTCTAGATGGAGAAGGATTACTTGGTGAGGTTCAAGCTAGGAAATGGAGGAAGAGAAATGCACAGTGATCATCATATAGGTTCAAGAAATAGAAACCTATGGTGTGACTCAGTTCTTGGCTGAGAATTCGATGAAGCTAGTGGACCCTTGTATGCTATTTATCCTAAAATAGAACTTTAGATGGAAAAATATGATGTTCAAGACTGCGATCTCTAAAGCCAAAGCAATCGAGAAAGAGGTGTTGGATATGCATGTGGATGCTCTTAAAGACATCAAAATAGTGAATCCCTTTAGTATTCTAAAAATTAACGAAGGTAACAGAGATGCGGATGCCATGGTCAAAGTCTTTACAAGCACCATGAATGCTCTTAAGGAAAATGAAGTTCCTATAGTTTAGGATTTCACCAGAATTGCAAATGTAGAATCTATGTTGCTATTGAATAGAGGTCAGTTACCTAAGCAGGCGGCAAGGATCAGGGAGTTAAGGTGGGAAAAGAATGCGACTCGGTTGAAGCTAATAGGTCTGAAGAATCTGCATTTCCAACTAGATCAGGAGTTGGTGAATGTATTTCAATCTTGGAAGCTCATATAGACTACCATGTCAGAAAGCTCCGGAGGGAGTTAGTAGTTTTTGGGACAACATTTCCCTTTCTTTATGTTTTAAATGACACGTGTTATAAAACTTTGTTTTTAGTTATGTAACTAGTTTAAATGGTTTTTATGATGTCTGAGAGGTCGGGTTTTTCTGGAGGCTCGCTCAAACCTAAAACTATTAATGCTGGAGCATTGAACATTAAAGGGGTTAGAAAATATAGATAGGAAATAGATAGTTTCTTTTTGGAAGTAGTAGTTAGCATAGTCTTTTTAAAATTTTGAAACAGTGGATGACTAATTTTTTATTAGACTTTGATCCAATCTTATATGAATATATGAATGCATGGTATGGTTTAGATCTTTGAATCAAAATTTGGAATGTATTGATTGCTTTGAACGTTGATACATTTAAATTTGTGCATACGTTATTTATATTCAGTCGCTTCTAGTTTCTTTCTAGCTCATCTTTCTTGAATTATTTTATAGGTTGTTTGTTTTAGGAGTTAATAGATCTCAGTTTTCTTCATAGTTAAATTTAATCCATGTTGATTCTATAAATCACCTCGATACCCAAGAGTATTCAAGTGGTCCTTCTACACTTTTTGGTCAAAGCTGTATGAATTTACTTTTTGTTAACAATTCATTGAATATTATACAAGGAATTTGTACCTTAAAAAATACAGAGGGAAGCAATTTCTTATGCTTACCCAACTATTGATGAATCATTTGTCTTCAAAAGTGTAGAGTCTTTATTCATTATTCATTTAAAAAGAGGAAGACAAATCTTGTTGCCAATAGATTTTTGGCAACTCTACTAGGGAGAGTCCAGTATAAAACACTCGGTTCTCATTTGAGATAATGCCTCAAGATGGTATTACCACACAATGATGTGTTTCCTATGTTTCAACCTAATCTAGGATTCAAAGACACACAAGAAGACATAATTTTAAGCTTAGTTGCAGCAGCGTGGAGGTTTAAATGTTGTAACCAGTAGTTTCATCAAGTTTAGGCAATGCTTGAAAGAGAAGAAGGAAGAGCTGAGTGACTGAGGGGAATACTAGTTGCTTGTGAAGTAGTTATAGTGAACATACTTGCACAAGCCCCAACAATAAATTAAGGTCACTTCCAAGTTTGAAACTGGCAAAAAAAAGGTATACCAGAGGTTATAGGAGTAGGGGATTTCTTGATGAAGATTTTGAAGCTTTGAGGAATCTTAGTTTTCAACCTGATCTTAACACCCGCAAGAAGAAGAAAACCCAAACATTTAGTAGACCTTCTTCACCTCCACCTAGCCCATTTGTTCCACCTCTTTTTCGAGCTATTGTAACACTAGGTACTATTGTGCCTACTATTCTTAATATCCAACCTTTGAATTTCCAATTACCTAACATGGCCACCAATCAACCCTAAGGTCAGAATATTGGCCCACTGAACTTAGGAGCTAACCCTCCTTGAGATTTTCCCAAGGGTGTTAATCAGGTCTTGCCCAAGTTCAGCAGAGATGAAAAAGTAACCACTGATGATCATCTCAGTGCCTTTCACACTACATGTGGTGTTATTAGTGTTCCTACTGAAGAAGTTGTGATCAGGCCTTTTATTTGGACTTTAGTGGATACCGCAACTGATTGGTTCATTCATTTACCAAATGATTCAATCACTAATTGGAATGATATGAAAATGGCCTTTGAAACAAGATTCAAAACTCCTAATAATGAGATTTCTTTATTGCTTCAACTTAGTCAACTAAAGAAGGAAATACATGAGCCTATGCAGGAGTTTGTGGCTAAGTTTAATAGAATTTTGCAAAGGATTCCAGCAACTTTAGCACCCAGCAATGAGAATAAGAATATTTTCTTCTTGAATGTTGTTCCGCCTAATATAAGCTTTCACCTATTGAAAGATAGAGTTGTTGATTTGGCCGCAGCCCAGACACGCGCTATTTAGCTAGAGGAAATACACTCATAATGGCTAGAACATGGAAGAGAGAAGTTCAGGCTTCAGGAACTCCCTCATCCTCTACAACAATAGACCCTTTAATGCAGAGGTTGATGAATGATATGGCTATGCTCAAGAGATAGCAAAATAAGGCTAGTTCACTATACCAATCCCCTTATCAAGATGTTAGCCAAAGACAATGTAATCAACCCTAGGGAAAAGTGCCTCGATTGCTGGGTTCACAACCTAGATTGCAAATCAAATCTTCCCCAAGGGAAACAATGTGTTCTTTTCATCTAGCAACTGATCATGATGGAGAATCTTGTCTTGATTGGTTAAGGTGTCTCCAAATCAATGCAACAAAAGATACTATTAGTATAGAAGAGTTGAAAGACAAGAAAGACTCACCTAATATTGGCCCATCCAGTTCTTTTTACCTAAAGTATGAGCTAGGCTTCGACAGAGGTGGAAGTGTTTTAGCAACTTTGCAAGATCCTGCCTGCACTGTTCTAACAAGAAATTAGAGAACACAAAATTTTGTTCTAGGTTCAATTGCTGCTAATGCTGATGCTAGGCATAAAGAAGCTAAAAGTGGAGAGACTCCTACATGTCCAAAGGGGCCTGAAGTAAAGATCTTACCAAGAGGTGGTTCATCTTCTTCTTCTTCATTTGATTTTGTTGAATTCTGTAAAACAAGCACAATCTCTATTTCCCCCGTAGAATATCTTAAAATGAATCCCAAAGAGCTGGACAAGCTGGTCCAATATTTCAAAGGGGAGTCTAGTTCAAACCCCAAACTAGATAAGCCTCTTATAGGTGAGACAACCATAGTCAAAGAACCACTTGTCTTTAAGCCCCAAGATACTACTTAGACACTCGAAGAATGTCCTTTCGTTAATACAATTGAAGGTGAACTAGAAGAAATAAAACCTAATCCCTTTTATATCTCCTTATTGCTAAATGGCCAGAAGCTTAGCAATTGCATTATTGACTCGAGCACATCAGATAACATCATGCATGCCCCTATTGCAAGAGCCCTTGGTCCCACCCTAACTAAAACCTATAGTCATTGCTATTCTATGGATGGGAAACAAGTACCCCTAATGGGTCAAGTCAAAGATGCCCAAGCCATTCTCATTGCATATCCTAACAAACATCTGAAGTTGACTATCCTGGTGGTAGATATCCCAGCTAGCTATGGTATGCTACTCAGAAGAACTTTCTGCAAGGATTTAGGAGGAGACATTAAGATGGAATGGTCAGAGGCTATGATCCCGGTAGGAAAAAAGAAAGTAAAACTTGAACCCAAGCCTAAAAATAAATATATTGTGGTACCCTCGGATAACCCAAAAGATCAAATTCTATATGAGTGTCATTTTGGCAATTATCTAATTTTAGCTAATGTTGAAAAGGATGATGAAACTTCTTCTCAAAAGGAAGAGGGTATATGGAAGATGGAGTTTGATAGTAGCTACTCCAATTCAGGCTCAAGCATGAGGGTAGTCCTTTTGCCTCCTAATAAAGAATGTATTCCTCTTTCTTTCAAGTTGGATTTCAAAAATACTAACAATACTACAGAGTACGAAGCCTTACTTCTAGGATTAGAAGAAGCAAAACTCGGGGGAGTCAAAAAGTTGATAGTTGCCGAATTAATTGTGAAGCAGGTGAAAGGACAATTTTTTGTTAAGAATGAGAGGTTAAAGAACTACAAAAATTTGGTATGGGATGAGCTGGACTTTTTTGACGCTTTTTCCATAGAATTTATACCAAGAAATTAGAACACTAGAATAAATGCCCTGGCAGTATCAGCTTTGTTATTATTGCCACATCCTAACTTTAAAACTCAAAAGTATCAAATCAAGATGATCTACAAGTCGAATGTGTCTGATAATGTGTAGTATTGGCAAGTCTTTGATAGTGATTCTCAACCCAGTGATTTCTTAGTATGTGTCACAGGTTTTTCTAATGTATATTCTGAAGGATCAAATAGTGATTGCAAAGAAGTCTACGAAGATGTTGCAGGTAGTGATGGAGTGATTCAACTGAAAGGTAATAAAATCCACAGGGGCCTTGTATCTCTAGAACACTTGTTCAGGAGAAAAGATGATAGTACTGTTAAAGAGAAGATATCCCATGTGCATAATGCCAAAGAATATGACAAAATTGATAGAGGAGAGAAAGATGCTCCAAAATGGATTTCAATTGGTCAGACATGTACTTCATCTGAAAAAGAAGACCTAACAAATTTACTTACAGAATATAGGGATGTCTTCGCTTGGGGGTATGATGACCTAAAGAATTTCAGAGGAGGCCTTTTTGAACATCAAATCCCTTTAAAGCCTGGTGTTACCCCTTTTCATCAAAAATTAAGGAACTATAACCCAAAAGTGTCTGAAGCCATATTGAAGGAAGTTGAAAATATGCTATAGGCAAGAATTATCTATCCCATTCATCATTCCACTTGGGTCACCAATGTAGTTCCAGTGAGGAAGAAAAATGGCAAGATCAAGATCTGTGTTGATTTTCATAACCTGAACCAAGCAAGTTTAAAAGATAACTATGCCCTGCCTGTGATGGAGCATGTTCTTCAAGCTGTATTAGGATCTGTAGTTATGTCTATGCTAGATGGCTATTTCGGGTACAACCAAATCAGTGTAGCAAAAAATGACCAACACAAAATGGCATTTATCACCTCGTGGGGAGCTTATGCATATAGTCAAATGCCACTTGGGTTGATCAATGCTGGTGCAACCTTCCAGAGGGTGATGAATTCTTCTTTGAAAGATCTCTGGAATAAAATTATAGTGGTGTACTTAGATGATCTTACCATCTTTTTGAAGAAGAGAAGTCAACACCTAAAAGATCTTGAGACAGTGCTTTTAAGATGTAGAAGCCATGACATTTCTTTAAACCCCAAGAAATCAATATTCTTTGTGGAGGAAGGAAAATTAGTGGGTCATATTGTCTCAAAGGATGGTGTCTGAATTTACCCCGAAAGGGTTAAGGAAATTCAACAACTCATCCTACCTTTGAGCAGAACCAAATTTAAGTCCTTTTTTGCCAGGTGAATTTCCTGTGTGCATTCATTCCATAATTCTCAGAAATTACTAGGTGCATAATAGACATGATGAGTGAGAAAGTTTCTTTTAAGTGGAATGAAAATGGACACAAAGCTTTCAATGATATTAAGGATGTGATATCTCAAGCACCTATGCTAAAAAGTCCCAATTTCAAAAAACACTTTATCATCTATTGTTATGCTTCCGAGCATACTCTATCAGGTATATTAACACAAAAAGATGAGAAAGGACAAAAAGCACCCATAGCCTTTATGAGTACACCTCTGAAAAGTCATGAGCTCAAATACTCCCAAATGGAAAAACATGCCTTCATCGTGGTAAAAGAAATAAAATAGTTCAAGTACTATATACTTCATTCCCATTATACCATTTTCATCCTTGAGACTGTAGTGAAAAGTATTTTGACTCAGAAGGAGATTGGTATCAATAATAGAGAAATTTGGATAGCAAAAATTCAAGAGTATGATCTAATGATTAAACGAACCAATTTGGTAAGAGGGAAATGCATGTGCAAGCTAATAGCTGAGGATGGTAAGCCATCTGAGAAAATTAATGAAGTACCCATGGCATTGTTGGTTAGTCTAACTAATCCCTGGTTTTCGGACATAGCTTATTTCCTTACTTATGGTGAGTGTCCTGACCATTTAAATCTGAAAGAGAGGCATAACTTGAAATTGAAAACAAGTAAATATGTGATATCCCAAGGGACATTATATAAAAGAGGCATAGATGGAACCTTCTTCAGATGTGTATATGCTGAGCAATAGAAAGAAATTTTGAAGGTGTTCCATGATGAAGCTTGTGGAGGTCACTATTCCTCAACTATAACCGCATTCAAGATTCTACAGAATCATCTATACTGGTCTGGAATGTTCAAGGATGCATACCAGTATGTCCGTAATTATGAAAAATGTCAGCTTTTTATTGGAAGACCTCATCTCACTGCTTTGCCTCTTAAACCTATGATTGTTGATGAGCCTTTCAAACAATGGGGGATAGACTTCATGGGACCTTTGAACCCACCATCTAGCACTGGGAATGTTTAGATTCTCACGACCATCGATTATTTTACTAAGTGGGTGGAAGTTGTCCCCACCAAGAAAGTGAACTCTCAAGTTGTGTGTGAGTTTCTTTTAAATTATATTTTTGTCAGGTTTGGGGTGCCTGTTAAGATAGTAGCAGACAATGCTACTTACTTTTCCTCTGAAGAAATCTCAGCTTTTTGTTATGAACATGGCATTTCTCTGGCTCATTCCTCTAACTATTTCCTACAAGGGAATGGTCAAGCTGAATCCAGTAACAAGAACCTGGTGGTGATCATGAAAAAGTTGATGGATGATAATCCTTGTGAATGGCATAAGAAGTTTTTTGAAGCCTTGTGGGAAGATCAAACCACTTTGAAAAAAGCCATCGAAATGTCTCCCTTTGAATTGGTATATGGGATAGGGGCACATGTCTCTCTACCTTTGGAACTCTCCCTAGCTAAGCTCCAAGGAGTCATTGAAGATCAGTATTTTAAAGACCCTCTGGAGAAATGGGTCATGCATTTGAGTAGATTGGAAGAAGAAAGGGAAGAGTTGGTAGATCATATCACAAAGCATTAGCTAAAGGTGAAGCAGATTTTTGACATGTGGGTGTGGCCTTGTAACTTTATGGAGGGTGATGAAGTGCTACTATGGGACAAGAGGTGAGCACCCAAAGGGTCTCATGGGAAATTTGAGTCTTTATATAAGGGACCATTTATTATTTCTGAAGCTCTTGGCTCAAATGCTTTCTGGCTGTCCTATCCAGATGGTGTGAATCTACCTTTTACTTATAACGGGTAGGACCTCAAGTTATGAAAGCTCTAATGATTTACTCAAACAATACCTATGTACATATTAGGTAGTGTTTCCTATTTTCCTTTTTGTTTTTCCTTAGTGTTCTATTTTTCTTTCCCTTTAGGTAGTCTTTTCTATGAAACCTATTATTCAGAGTTCTCTGCACATTGAGCAATATGCAGTCCCCAGCTAGAGTTGATGTTAGAGGTAGTTAGAGTCACCATTTTTTAAGTGTCTAAGACCCTTGCTAGTTCATTATTTTGAAGCTCATTCAATGTGTTTCCTTGAGAGTCTTAACCTGCAGTAATCCTTCAAGTGTTTATGCCCTTCAAAGTTGTCAAGAAATAGCCTTCAAGTTTGTCAAGTTCAAATTTGGCCTTCCTTACACGAACCTTTTTCAAGACTCATGTCTCACCTGAACCACTTCGAACCACTTTGAACTCTAGTTGAAAGTAGTTCAAAGCAGTTCAATGAATGTTTTCTTTTCTAATGATTTTTTTCTATAGGTGGGCCCCGGTCTACATCACCTTTTGGTGGTGAACCACTTCAAACCACTTTGAACTCTGGTTCAAAGTAGTTTAAAGAGGTTCAAAGATAGATTGCAGGCAAAGTAATAAGTGAAAGGATAGTTTATGGGACACATGACATATGCTAATGGTGAAATGATGGTTAAGTTTTAAAGAGGGGCAGTTTTGGTTTGACAGGAACAATGAAGCAAATCTTGAATAAAGTTTTGGGTGACGATTAATGAAATCATTAGCACGAGTAGGAGATATCATTTGGGGAATGGTTAATAATGATATTAAAGATGGAAGATTTCAAGCATGTCCTATTCTTGAGTCATCACTATTCACATCATTCGAAATTAATGTCCCTGACTAATGCTCATTAAAGTTGATTTTTCAGGGCATTAATCTTTCAAAATATAAATAGCTCTGTAAGTCTTTCTTTCCTATTAGTTTTCTGTAGAGTCTCGGATGTGGGAGAAGAATTTGTTCCGAGTCTGCATAAAATAGGTAGCTCCTAAAGCTCTTCTCATTTCCTATTGCTATTTAATATATTGATTCGAGAGGGGGGGCATTTTTATTTTTATTCCTGAGGAAGATATGAGGTCCAGTATGCATTTCTTTAGAAATGTCATGAATATGAAATGTCAAGCTTTCATTGTCTCAGACACAGACCTGTTAGGGGTACTAGTAGAAAAAATGGCAATTGACCTCACACGCCATGCAGTGAAAGATCATAGTTTAGAGTTCCTGTCGAGTGGCTTATTAGAAGCCACGACTTTTCCACTGTCAACTGTATGCCCAGAATTGGTTCAGTAATGTATTAACTGATATGATGTTAAATCTAAGTGCATTATGAATGCAAAAGGCCAAACCCTTGTGCCTGTCAATAGGGAGACTATTATGGCTATTTTTAAAATTCCAGAAGAGTCCCTCCTTAGTTTTATTCCCACCCAATCTCTAGCTCAATACAAAGAGAACATAGATAAAAACTAAAGTCATGTGGCTAGGAAGTGGACTCAAACCAATTACAAAGGCGACTCTCGATTACCTAAAGTTCTCACCAAATATCACATGAAACCTCTTATTCATGATGTGATAGTGTTTCTTCACCGGATTAAAGGTTCAGAATAGGTTCTGCTCTATGAGGAGTGGATGTTTCATTTTATATAGTCTTGGAAGGGGGGCAACATATTGATTGGGTAGAAATTACTACTAGTTCCTTGAGGGACCAACTTAAACAAGCTCAGGCCATTAAGAAGCATTTATTTATGTCTTCCTACTTGATATAATACCTAGCATGCACACAAGATTTGTCTATCATTCAATAGGTTCCTTGGAATGAAGATCTTTTAATTTATGAGTACTATCCATTATTAAGAAAAGATAAAATTTTGGAAAATTACAGGAAGGTTCATGATATTTTCCTGGGTAGATTGTGTCAACAATTGGTAGGAGTCCCAAACTAAAGAGTTTCATTGGAGGCATAGAAATTGATTCAAGCCTATGTAAATCTATTCATTCAGTTCCCGTGTTTCACCTACATCCGGATTGGAGGCTTTGATGATGAACCTCTTAGGCTCCCAAGGTTTGATTTTGACTATTTTATTTTGGCAGAAGTTTGTAGACAATTGTTCATGGTTATTAAAAATACCCTTCTTGAAGAAAAATGGCCTTCTATGTTCCTAGTCAAAATTAGCAACTTGGCCTATAACAATATCATGGACGCTTCGATGATAGGAAGTAACTTGTTGAGTTTTCATTTGCAATTTTATGAATTAAGAAGGGGTTTTGATAATAAGGGCTTCACTAGACAAGTTCTAAGCCTAAGTAATTATCCTTCACCTAGTTCACACCTTGAGGACCTATGGGAAGATCTCGGTGATGAGGAGGTAATCTAGAAATGAGATCACTCCAAACTTGTAATTCCACAGATCAAAATGTTACAATTAAATTTTGATATTAAGGGTGTAGAAGAGGATAGTTCTAAAGCCACAGGTTTAGAGGTTAGTAATGTAGAAGTAGGAAGTCCCCTTGACATAGATTGGAATAGGAAAGAAGAAGATGATATAAAGTTGAGGGCCTGAACCATTTTTGGGGTCATGGAAAACTGGTTAATAGAAAAGAAAAAGAAAGGAGCTAAGAACCCCCCTCTTGAAAAGCATAGTGCAGGATCAACCTTAAAAAATGTGAAACATGCCCCATCTAATGTATTTCCTATGGTTCCAAATGTAGGTAAAGTTACATCCCCTAAGAAAAAGTTGATTTCATGCAGGCATCCTACCACTCCAAGATCAAGGCCTAGAACGAAGATCAGAAAGGTGTTGTCAAATGACATCCTTGGGATCGAACTACATGGATATCAAGATGAATGATGATGACATTTCTTTTCCAATGGATCAATAGGAAAAGATTCAAGAAATCCTTAGTAGTGGCACAGATGTTCCTCAAGCTAAGAATACTCTTGTAAAAACTCCTAACAATCAGATGGTCACAGGTTCAATTCCTCCATAGAAAACTGAGTCAGTGAATAAGAGAAAAAGTTATAAACCCATTTCACTTCCTGTGATGGAGATCATCACTAAATATGCTACTTGGACCCCCACAGAAAAAAGAATGAAGAGTGATGCTAGACTCTCTACTTATCCATCTACTGGAAAGGTGACTGCAAAAATAGCCACTTTCAAGCCCAAAGAGGGAATTCAGGAACCAGAGGCTGAAGACTTTGAAATCATGAAAATAGAGCTTGGTGTTCTAAAAAGGGATTCTAGGGATCACCTATTTAAATTCTCAGCTAATCACATGCTTGGGTAGTCATAAAATAATGGACGGGAGAAACACGAGTTAAAATAGCTGGTCTCTACCATGGCTGAATTTCTTTCCTCGCTGATGATGGAGTGCTGCCACTGGCACAGTCTTCCCAACACTTTGATCTAAATTTAGTCAAAAGAAAAAGGTTAGTAAAATAGATGCAACAGGGGAGGTTCTGACGGAGGTCATGAAGTCTTGGATAAACAATGTTATAACTAAAGGGAGTTCTTTCCTCTGTGAGTTTATATCTACTTGTCTAGATGGAGAAGGATTACTCAGTGAGGTTCATACCCTGCTTCCAAGCTGGAAAATGGAGGAAGAGAAATGCACAATGATCATCATACAGGTTCAAGAAATAGAAACCTATGGTGTGACTCAGTTCTTGGCTAAGAATTCGATGAAGCTAGTGGACCCCTGTATGCTATTTATCTTGAAACATTACTTTAGATGGAAAAATATGATATTCAAGGCTGCGATCTCTCAAGCCAAAGCAATTGAGAAAGAGGTGTCAGATATGCATGTGGATGCTCTTAAAGACATCAAAATAGTGAATCCCTCGAGTATTCTACAAACTGAAAAAGGTAACAAAGATGTGCTTGCCATGGTCAAAGTCTTTATAGACACCATGAATGCTCTCAAGGAAAATGAAGCACCTACAGTTCAGGATTTCACCAAAATTGCAAATGTAGAATCTATGTTGCTCTTGAACAAAGGCCAGTTACCTAAGCAGGTGGAGAGGATCAAGGAGTTAAGGTGGGAAAAGAATGTGACTCGAGTGAAGCTGACAAGTTTGAAGAATCTACATTTCCAGCCAGCTCAAGAGTTGGTGAATGTATTTCAATCTTGGAAGCTCATACAGACCACCACGTCAGAAAGCCCCAGAGGGAGTTAGTAGTTTTTGGGACAGTATTTCCCTTTCTTTATGTTTTAAATGACACGTTTTATAAACTCTATTTTTAGTTATGTAACTCATTTAAATGGTTTTTCTAATGTCTGAGAGGCCAGGTTTTTCTAGAGGCTCTCTCAGACCTGAAACTATTAATGCTGGAGCATTGAACAGTAAAGGGGTTAGAAAATACAAATAGGAAATAGATAGTTTCTTTTTGGAAGTAGTAGTTAGCATAGTCTTTTTAAAATTTCAAAACAGTGGATGACTGATTTTTTATTAGACTTTGATGCAATCTTATATGAATGCATGGTATGGTTTAGATCTTTGAATCAAAATCTAGAATTTATTGATTGCTTTGAAATTTGATGCATTTAAATCTATGCATACGTTACTTATATTCAGTCGCTTCTAGTTTCTTTCTTGCTCATCTTTCTTGAATTATTTTATAGGTTGTTTGTTTTAGAAGCAGTTAATAGATCTTAGTTTTCTTCATATTTAAATTTAATCTCATGTTGATTATGTAAATCACCTTGATACCCAAGAGTATTCAAGTGGTCCTTCTACACTTTTTGGTCAAAGGTGTATGAATTTACTTTTTGTTAACAATTCATTGAATATTATACAAGGAAGTTGTACCTTAAAAAATATAGAGGGAAGCAATTTCTTATGCTTACCCAACTATTGATTAATCATTTCTCTTCAGAAGTGTAGAGTCTTTATTCATTATTCATTTAAAAAGAGGAAGACAAATCTGTTCATCAACACTTTTGAACTGTGAGATAACTGTACTCACATCATCAACTGAGTGTAGCTTATTCATTTTCATGTTCACAGGAAATAAACTGTTCAGTATGTTCACTGATTCCACAAGTAGAGGATTTCTCATGACTTGTTTCTCCTTTTCCTTCTCCATAGCTAAGATGCTAAACTTAATTAGGTCTACTGCTCTCCATGAGTCCAAACTAGATGTGTCAGGTGTCAAACTTGACAACAATGCTAAGGGGGGAGTGATGGGAGTGTTGTCCATCACTTCTAGTTTTATCTTGGGTAGATCAACAGAAGTTTCATCTTTCTCTTGTTTTATTTTTTCTATCTTATCTTCTTCTTTCTTTTATTCATCTTCCATTTTCTCTTCTTCTTTCTCATCTAATATATTTTCAATCAATACCTCTTCTTTATGAGTGGGAGGTGTGTTGCTACATAAGATCTCAGCCTCTTGTGTAGTCACAAAAGCTTCCTCAAACTTATCTAAGTCTATGTTTGTGGCTGCCATGGCTATCTCCACATTATCAATGATAATGGTGCTATCCTTGAGTGATTTTGATATGGGTGTAGACTTATCTACCTCTATTTGTACTTCCACTATAGGTGCTAAATCCTGAGGACCTATAGACTGTACCTTGATAGGCTCTATTCCTTTTTCTTGCTTACTAGGTACTTGAGAGATGGGTGTTGACATAGGTTTCATGAGCTATTATAAGAATACCTTCTCAAAGGCCTTCTTTGTTTCCTTAGAGATTGGCTCATAGTCTTTGTTCATGAGGTTTAGTGTCCTCATCTTTGACCTTAAGTGCGGCTTCACCAAATTCAATAATTGTGACTTTTCTTCAACATAACATATTGGAAGAGTGGAATCAAGAATTTTTTCCCTTATTCTGAAGTCTTCTTTAGTGGATTGTCTCTTCAAGGTATCCATTATCTCCCATACTTTATCAGGAATTGTTGTTTTCAATTCAAGGACTATCTTCTTGAACTTTATCATATGTCTTACAATCATATCATGTATTTTTTATTTGTCAATCTCATGGTATGATTCATAAAACTTCCCTAATTCATCAATTCTACCCTCATTAACAATTCTTGTGCTCAATACTTTGAGGCTTGGTCGGAATCTTACCTTAGGAGGTGCTTGAATGTTTTTCTTTCTTCTTGTAGCTCATGAGGATGGATGACTAGTGCTAGTTTATTTCTTCCTTTTGGCTATTGTCTTATACTCCAGAGGAGCATTAGAATCACTGGTTTCTTTGGGTGTAGAAGTTGTGTCATTAGTTATATCCTTCTAACAGTCATCTTTTTCAATTTTTATCTTCTTCATCTTAGGATCTTCTTGTTATTCTTCTGTTGGTACACTTTTCATTTCAAAAGCAATCTTCTCTTCCCTTTCCTCATCAAGGTCTTCTTGAGATACACCATGAATCCTTAAGATCTTAGATATGACCTTAGCAACCTTTCTTTTTTTTTCTGCATTATTTAGCTTTGCATCTACTTCTCTAGTTTTCTCCATATATGTTCCCCATCTAGGTTCATAAGGATCTTTGGGGGCTGATAGTAATACCTATGTATATGCTTCAAGAACCTGTTCCTCTACCTAATAGCCAAGTGGATGAATCCACTTAGTTCTTGGTTCAATGACTTCCATACAATTTGTATCAGTCTCCACCATTAAACAAATTGAATCCTTATACTTTTCCACAATACTTTCTGAAATCTTGCACCTCATTTGCATCTTGACCCTGAAGGTCTTCAATTCCAAAGTGATATAATCTCTTAGTGTGCTTTCAATGGATGCTTTGTTGGATATCTGAGGCATGGTTGGAAAAGTCTTGTCTAGATACAAATCTGATATCTTCCCAACTATATGAAGGTACATGTAGATGATTAGTGACCCAAACCTGAATATCTTTGTCTTGTCATGCTTGATAGCTTTGATGTTATCAATCAAATGTGTGTGCAAGATCTCACACAAGTTGAATTCACCATCTTCCTTCACTAATCTGATGGCTACTAGAATAGTGCCCACAGACACACTATTCACCCTGTTGTTGTGATGAAACATGTATCCCAGTATCATTGACACAAATTTGATGTCTTCTTGCTCAATAGGCTTGATTGTCATACCATGCCTATCGTTCCTTGACTTACATGTTTTCTCAACCATCTTTTTGACATCCTTGCCCATAGGAAGGACAGTGCCTGACCTAGAAAGGCCTATCATCTCATGTATTGAGTCATTGGTGATTCTAACTAGTACATCATCAATCCAAAACAAATCATTATGAATTTTTCTCAACAAGATTTTTATCCATTCTATCTCATAGAATTCATATGCCATAGCATACTCAACAATAGGATGGTCATTCCATTTAGCATATTCATCCAAGAATGTTTTGTTAGGTTTTAGCATGGTTTCCATGTGCACTCTTAGCCTATCCAACCCAACCAATTCCTTCTTATAGTAGATGTATGCCCTATTGTCTTCCACATGCATGATGCCCAAAGGCGTGTGGGAGAAAGCTCCCTCTAAATCATCTAGGGTTGATTTAAATGGATGTTTCTTGAAAACATATCTCTTCTTCTCATTTATATCATAAACAATGGGAGTGGCCATGACTTACTTGTAAATGCTTTCCAACTGAGCTCTAAGATAATCTGAAGGCTTCTGAATCAGTGCAATGAGCTTAGGGTTTTTGCAACCGATCAAATGCACTGCAAACATTGATAGATCAATCTCCAAGTCTTCACAACAACTTCCAAGGCTCTTTTTGCTCTCCTATTGCTCTAAATTTGAATGCAATGAGTAATCAAATGACTTCTATGTACTTCAAAGTGAAAAATCTGCCATTAATGCAAGTCACGTAAACCAGGCTATCACTTCAAAATTTCCAACTTGAGTTATGTTCACAATTAGTATGTGCACTCTTGCACATAGAAATTTTTATACTCCAAAAGCTTAATTCCAAAGGTGCATACTCTGAGGATGAGTATACCAGCCATGCAGGGGTCTAGAGCTAAATTAGCTCCCCCCATGACCCTGAGGGCCATTCATCCAGATGTAGAGGGTGCATCCACTGCCGATGCATCCAATACATTATCATCAGTCTTGTCCTTCTTTTTCTTAGACCAAATCATGCTTCCATCATCTGAGGCTTTGACAAAATTTACTTCTCCTATGGGATCCAAAATTGGTTCTTAAGCCTTTTTAAGGCTTCCCTGACCTTGCGTCCTTTATCTATAGAACCTTGAGATATGTCCAGCTTTGTTACAAGAGTGACAAATGACTAGAGGTCTTATATTCCTTGGCACATTGACATAAGTCACCATTCTGCATTGTTTTGTTGTGTGACCATTATAGTTACATATTTGGCATGTAACATTCTAAGCACTTCTTACATTTGTCTCATTCTGATTTCTTTGATCTTGTTGAATCCTATTCTTCTTGCTAGTCTTGTAATTCATAGCTTTATGACCAAACTTGTTGCATGAATAACAATAACCATTAAAAGGTCTTACCTTTGTACAGTTCCTTGCAATCTTTCCATGCTTGTTCTTCAGTCTTTTCAGCATCAGTAGAGTCCTTTTGTGAATCCTTTCTTGCTCGCATATTGTCAATCTAATTTTGTGCTTCATTGTATCCAATACAACTGGTGTCTCCTTTGGCTCTTCTTGCATACAACTGAGATTCTATCAAATCAAAATTGGTGTGTAATTTGTAAATATGATTCTTTGCTTCTTTTAATTCAGACTCCAAGCTTTCTTTGTTATTCCTTAGCTCCAAGATTTCCATATTTTCTTGCCTTAGTTCTTCATTCAGCTAAAGGTTCTCTTTGATCTATTCATCATAGACTTTCTGATTATTAGTAAGCTTATCATCAAACTCTTCAAGTTGTTCTTTTAAGGATTTTTTTTCTTCATTAAGCTTCTTGACCATTGTCCCTAGATCACTGGTAGAGCATTCTTTCAAATCTTTCCTTATCTTTTTGATGACAAATTGAGCATCACTGAGTTTATCCTTTAGTTCTTCAGATTCTCTTTCTGACTTGTCCAGATCTTCAAGAGAAGTTTCAAGATTTCTTTTCAGATGTTTCATTTTTGTTTTTTCCATGATCTCCTCAAGTGGTTAAACTTCTTTGCTGAGGACAAGAGCTCTGATACCAATTGTTAGGAATCAGAAAACTGAGAGGGGGGGTGAATCAGTGTTCACTATATTTTAACTTTTCACTTTAATTTTTATGCTGAACTTAGATGCTTAAGTATTGAAATAAACATTCACATAAATATGAAACATGAAATCAACACATGACACTAATATGATTATAGGGAAACCCAAATAGGTTAAAACCCCAATGGGAATTGACACCCACTAATATTCTACACTAGTGTTTTCTGATCCTTGCTAGAAGATCATTTACCCTATTAGGAGTAGCTTTACAATGCTTTAAGTATAGTAGACCTTGTTAAGAGTCACACCCTACTCAGAGTCTTTTACAATCATCCATGTTAGGGGAGAGGATGCACTGTCCAAGAGCTCACTACTCAAGTGGTGAAGGCTACAACCTTCTAATCTCAGATAGACACTATATTTGTAGGATGAACTATCACTATGACACTGCTTGTCAGATCAGTTCCTTTGATGCACTGATGCTTTAACCTCTTGCAAAGCTCTAATACATCTTCTAGTGTCTTCGCACACTTTTTCTCTGCTTATCACAACTCTATTTCAACTTCCATACTGAATACAATGGGTGTGCCTTATATTTATGTGCTCATTCAAAATACATAATTAGGTCAGTCCTATAACTAATTACAAACAATGCTTCCAAATGATTTTGCTTAAGTGTGCTTATAATTATACATATAAATATGTTGGCAACCTAAATACAATGGGTGCATAGCCTTTACAACATTATAATATAATTGCAAACCAAAATGCTAACTGTCGGCTCCATGCTATGTTCTCTCCTAGCACACACTGGCTGTGCAACTTCAACTAACTATAACTTTCTCATACTTGCACAATGGATTACGCACTCATAGACTAAGAAAGAATATATTCTAACCAACTTAACTTTTAGGGAGCATGCCATAATTCATCCGTACATGTGCGCTAATGCTCTGAGCTATAGGAACTCTGTATACTATCCAGTCTTCAACACTTAACTAAATTCTAATCTTTACATCAAGTGTGCTGACTCCAAAGTGCTATATGACTTTGTTGCCATAATGACAACACTATATCTAGTCATATACTTTAGTATAGACAAATTACCAACACTTTCATTAACACATTCCTGTAAGCAATCATTGGCATCCCTTTGTTCATTGGCCTTTACACAAGGCTCCTTTGCCTCACGCACTCATTTATTGCCTTGCGTGAGTCACTTCCTTCTGAAGCTAGTCCTATTGCATTTTTTTTCATTTATTATGTGGCTCATGCATTAGCTCTTATTATATAATTCACACTTCCCTCCATTGTAAACACCCTATGCACCCTAAAATTCTTGGTAGCCACTAATTTGTACATGTTGGTCTCACTGTAGCATTCACCCTAGCTTCCCTTAGAATTTTAAAATTTCACGCAAATCACCTTGGTTCTTACGCTGGTTCCCCTTAGGATTCCTCACAAAAGGCTCCCTTAATTATTCATGCGTGAGCTCACCATTCTAAATTGGTCACCCATGTATTTACGTTGGCTACCTTGCATTCGGTCTTGAAAACATTATGTGTTTCTTAGCCAGCACATACTTATGCGTAGCCAATGTCTGGAAGCCACTCACTCCATATTTCATCTTGGCTATAAGTGCCATCTTCTCTTGGTTCCCCTATGGGACCTACTGGCATACACCACTAACTGGTAGCCTCACACATGAGTTGCAGGAAGCTACTTGTTTATGTGTGAACCCTCCTTTGTATATGCACAACCCCTTTCACATCTACAATGCTTGCAGCCTACAATCACTTCCTTTGGCTAGCACATGCCTAGCCAAGTTTTGCATTTCCTTTAGGCACTCACACACCAGCCAGCAATGTGCATGAGTCTTCCCCCACTTAACTCTTCTCCTCATTCACACATACTACTCTACCAGTCAATGACCTTCACGAACCCTTTCTAATTTGTAAGCCATCTCATCTTATTGTGTAGGTCCCCCTTGGTGGCATTCTCAAATTTGATCTCCATGGTCTTCTTACTAGACATGTAACCAGCCATGCTGTCATCTCTAAGTGCCTGAGCCTTCATGATACACTCCATGCTAGAAGTCCACCCATATTCACCTATTACTAGACAACAAGGAGAGTCCACCAACCTATCAGAAACTATGACCTTCTCAACTCGATCACCCAAAATCTCTTTCACAGATTTACACAGTGACTCAAATTTAGCTTTCAAGTCCTCCCTTTTTTCTAATGCTAGCATCTTCATCTTTCCTTTGCACAACCTCTACATGAAATAGTGATGCTTCTCTCCATTTTTTGATGTGCACCCTTTGTAATTTTTTTAAATGGGCAATGACTTTCACCTTTTGTAACATTGTAGAGATCACATTTGCATTCTATGCAACCAAGGGTGTTTACAATACCCCATTGTATCAATAGCATGCACATTCAGGAACCATGACTCTTCGTAGCCTTCAGGTAATTTATTAGGATCTCTAACTATAATTCCATATGGATCGAGAAAGAATGTACTGGTATGGCGTGTTTCATAACCAAATCCAAAGTATTGGAAAAGAGTGTTTCCTTGGCAAATACCATCATTTTGCACTAAGATATAATCAGAACAATCAACTCTCTTAGTTTTTGGCTTGGTATGTTCTTCCGTTATAGGATTTTATAGTAAAATCTACCAACTAGCCAATGATGCAGATAGGTCTCTGAAAAAGGAATTGACTTTCCATCTTCATTTATAACCTCTGCACAATTGCTAGATAATATCAATTAGCTTCTAGGATTGGCCTTGAAAATTGACCAAAGGACCTTTTAAGAATATGTCATCAGAAACACAAGTTCACCTCCAACATTACAGTACATCGGTCAAAGGAAATTTCTCAGAAAGATTTGATCCGAGAGTAACTAATGATCAAACATGGCCACTTGAAAACTAAAATTGTCCGTACTGCCAAAATCACATAAATCACCTCTAGAACTGGCTTCAAAAGCTCACCCACTGAAACTTTCAAGATCTATAACCTTGGACACTGATTCACCTCCATACAAGGTACACGAATCCATAATTAACTCACCCAACAGATCAAGTGGCTAATTATAAGCAAACGCCAAAGTCAACACATTAGAAATATTTAGGACTAAAATAGTGAAATATGCATTAATTGGGTTTAGAAAAGGCCTAGGAAAATGACCAAATGGATTGGCAGAGACCTCAAAATCCTCAAGAAAGTACACTTCTAGGTTTATAGTATGGAACATTATTCAATTATGCCTGACCTTGAAGAAGGTTTAAACTATGATGCCTCAAAGTAGGCCACTTAGGAAATTGAACAATGCAAACACAGAAACTTAACAATCTACAAATGAAATGGCTCTAGCAAAGTTATTAAATGGGCACATGGGGGGCTGAAAATTGGCATGAAAACTCTCTCATTCTTATAGCATGATGCAACAACCCGTATGTAATGACTAGTCATAGGGCAATAAATGTAGACCTCTGAAGTGGGCTATTCAGTGAAAATCAAGAAATACACTTAATGCAGATTTTGGGAAACACCCTTAAACAACCACTTCAAAAACATGTCAAAACTGAAACCCAAGACCTAAAACCTATTTAAAATGTCAAATGATAGGTGATGAATACCCTATCCATGTAACTCATCAAGAAAATCAATGGGTCCACATTTTAAACGCACTCAAACTAGGCATCTTTCAATGATTTTCAAAGCACAATTCTAACACTTAGACAAATTTTTTGAACAAGGACTCAAAAACATAGACTAAATTTTTGAGCTCCAATAGTGGCTCTAACTAGGGACGTGTACCCCATGTGGGCATGTAGAGAATCCAGAATCTTTGGTACATAAGACCACCCAAAGAAAATCAACTTTAACACTCTTTTACTCTAAACCTTGAATTTTTCAAAAATTTGGCTCCTTATTGAAAACAACACCACTATACAAAATATACACAAGCATCTTCAAAATGCCAAAGTAACTTCAACTTTTACCTCTATCAAAAACTCAGTTTCTTCTTTGAAACTCAACCGGCAATCTGAAACCACCACTAAACTCCTGATAATAGAAAACATCATGGAACATAGGCTACATAATAACTTCAAATTTAAAATCACCTATGCCTTCTCTCGTATGTCCCCCCACAAACTCACTATTCAGACAACAAGCATCATCGAAATCATCATGAATTAAAACATATGAAAGGGGACAAACAATTGATACCTTTTCTTCTTGGCTACAAACATCTAGCTCATCTTTAGTGCACACTTTCATATCAAAAGAAAAGAAAATATAATCACACTCATTTAGTTCAGCCAAGGAATCTGAAACATCCTCATGCATCAAACCAATCAAATTAATCAAATCTGATTTCTCTTGATAAATCACAATTTTATCCTCATAAGGATGATTCACACAATCAATATCATAAATCAATTCATCTTCATTGCCTTCAGTTCTCGGTGGTAGAAGAATCAAACTATCATCATGTAATGCATTCTCATCAAAAGAGAAACACTCACTTTGTATTACCTTTCCTCCAACTGACTTCATCGGAATTGTAAATTCAAGATCAACCATATCTAAATTATCAAAATCTAAAAATGAGCTATCCTCAGCAAATTCTATTTCCTAGGCACATTCTTCAAACAATGGATTAGCGACAACATGGAATTATTTCTCATAAACATTTAAACAAAGAGTCAACTGGTTCATATCAATGTATTCATCAAATAACACATTAGTAACTTCACAAGACATGTCATTACATCTATTCCACATGCATCCTCAGCAAATAAAGAAAATTTAGAATCTGAATCAGAGCATGACTCACCACTGCTATTGTCATTATATGAAAAATTAGTATTACAATCAGCCATATCATCTTCACAAGTAACATATGATGAACTCCCCCATTTTTCTTTAGTCTCCAAGACTTTATATTCCACTTCATTACCATTGAAACACATAGAAGACTAAAAAGAAAAATCATCTACAGCATGAGAAAAATATTGTGATAGGTCATTAGCAACCAATTCATTTTCAACCTTATCCATGCTTCCATAATCTTGTTGTTTCAATCACAGAAGTAGTGACAATTATTCCTCATACATGGATTCACAAAAATCACCTTTTCTCTTAGCATTTAAATCATCATTAGTAAATGGGAAGTCATTTTCATGATTATCATCATTACACTTGTGCAAATCATACAAAGGGAAGGATGTACCTCCTACAATCCGAAAATGTTCATTACCTTCATTAGCTGAAAAAATTCCAGCTCTTCTTGAACAATATCCCCAGCTCAGTGACATTCATTCCACTTTCACATACAACATTTTGACCAATGCAACTAGTAGGGGAATGGAAGTACTGATTCTACTCACCCTTTTCCTAATCATTCACTTCATTCTAAAAATACAAACCAGCAGAGACATGCCTTCTTATAACCCCATACTTTAGATTGCATTCAATATCCATTGCAATTTCAAAAGCTTGATATAGACTTTGTGGTTGTTTATCCCTCAGCCCATCTTTTGGCCCAATGCACCCAAATAAATAACTACACAAATCTGATCATGGGGCCAACAATTCTAAGGGATATCCATCAATGTTTTAACAAATCTTTTATTAAACCTTGGGATTAACTCATCTTGTTCAATCTACATTTCCATCAATCAATCCAACATTAGTTTTACATCTACCCACCCATCAAATTGTTCAATGAAGGATGAACTTAACTCATCCCATGAAGAAATTGAAGTTGTAGGCAGGAATGAGAACCATTCTCTTTCATCTCCTTTCAAATTCTGGACAAACAACCTCATCTATAGATCTTCATGGCATACATCAAAATCAGATATCAGGTCAGAAAAAGCTTGCACGTGCTTCTTTGTTGACTGGGACTGGTTCCTATCAAACTTTGGCAAATATCCTCTGATATCATCAGGGATCTTATTAGAGAAACCAAGCATGCCATCATAACAAAATGACACATATCCTTTGATAAAAGAACTCTCATGAACATCCATTACTAGCTGCAACCTTGGTATATACACTTGATATTCTTCAAAACCAGTAATAGGAAATCTATACTTGTAGTTAACCTTCTTTTATCACCTAATCATTTTGACATACTTCATACTTATATGACTTAACTCAACTTAATCCAAAAGTATGTAATTTCACTTATCTATCCTTTCTTTTAATGAAAAATCACTTGATAAGGACCATGTAAACACATAAAATACAGAATGGAGAATACCTGAAATGTCTTTATTGAATGTTGTTGTTCGCTTCATATTTGTCTGAAATCTGAAACAAAGCTTCACATCTCAAGTTCCTTCTAACACATAGTCACCACCTCCTTACAGAGGACACAAATTTACTCACTAATTTTTTTTGAAACACCACTAGATTCTAGACATTTCTCACAACAAAGTCACATATATTTTCAAATTTTTACAACAACAAATTCCAGGTAATACATTTTCAGATCTGAAAACAATTTTTAGATTATTACACTTATGAGACTCTTCCCCAAATTGAATACAGCAAGACTCTGGGATACTCTTAATGGTAACCTTATTTCAATCCCCAGTAGAGTTACCAATTTATTGCGACTCGAATGGGCTAAGTCAATCTAGATTTCTCAAACAAATCTTTCATATGGTCACTTCCCAATAGAGTTGCTAATTTGTTAGTGATTTTTCTTGCTCAATCCTATCACACAAGCCCTGAATGCTTAAATGGAACTCTGTGATTCCTAAACTCCTAACTCAAACAAGAAAAGACTAATTAACAAGGACCAAGTCCTTCTTCACTTTGAGCTCTTGGCTATAGGTGGGTGTAACTATTCATATCTACTTCTTCAAAGCATTACAGCACTAGTTTATATCATTGATACAAACCTAATCTTATCAGCCCTTCAAACATACATGAAATTAAATAATCTTTTAAGTTTTTTTATGATGATGAAATCCTACAAATTGAGGATAGACCAGTGCCTTATCCTAGGGTAGAGAGTCAGAAAGAGAACATACATCTACAAAAATCTTCTAAGTAAAACACAAACAAAACCCAGATGAAATGCCTTACAATTCACCCTCTCTTAAACACATCCAATCATCAAATTCTTGCAAAAGTCCTGAGCTCTCAGAGATTAACCTTAAGATTTTACCCTTTCCTTAAAAGGAACTAGAGATTAAAATCACATATACCTTATAAATGGTGCACTAAAACTGCCTTACAGATTCAGTACACAAAAGCTATAGAATTCAAACAAGAAGACAACCAAAAATATGCAATGGAATTCTAATGTATTCAAGTAGAATTTTATTATTTCTTTACATTCCAATTTTGACAAACATTCCCAAGAAAAATCAACAATGGAGCCAAAGCCTCTCCTTACTATAAAATTATCATCATCCTTGTAACAATGAAGAAAAATTGAGATATAGAAGAATGTGGTCAATTAGAGCCAACTCACAATTGTCCATTCTTTGCACAAAATATCTCTAATTTTCCTCTACACTTAATTTGCATGCCTGCAGTCATGTCCAAACAAACTTGATTCTAATCTCAAAATTCAAACCCTTACTACTCTTTCCCACTAAGTCGAATATGAGATTAATCATTGCCATTTAATTCCCCTTGTCTTGCCATTTCTAAAAACATATCACATGCCTATATTTGGTTAAAAAATGAATCTTCAGGAATTAATTCTATGGATAGGCCCTATCATTTAAATTTTTGAATTTATTCCTAATGTCTAGACTATGTCACCTTTTGAATCTTTTGCATTTTTAAATCTTCCCCTTTTCCTCAGACCTCGTTAGAATGTGTCAAGTTTCGTGACATGATTGGCTAAGATTAACCCTGGCCTTTGACCTCTGAGTTGGAGATTGAGCGAATAGCATTCTTCTCCAAATCTCTGAATGTCTGGACTAACCATGGTCAAATTTGGCGATTGGGTGAATGGCTTTACCTATAAATCTTGGAATGGATTTGTAACCCTAAGTTAAATATGGATAATGGGCGAAATCCTTTAGTCTTTGAATCTCAGAATGCCTTCCTCTAACTTCCAAGAATTTGGAGATTGCACGACCACTTATTCTCTTAATCTCTAGATTTTCCTTGCTAACCACCAGGCATTCAGAGAATGGGTGACTGAGTGCTCACCAAATTGCAGAACATTTGGGTTAACCGCTAGCATTTGGCAAACATGCGACCATGGCTAACTAACCGCCACCTCTGAATCGCTTGATCTTTCCCTAGCTACCAATTTCATCCATGATCACACGATTGGGTACCATGTGTCACCTCTATTCAGCTATCGCCACCACCTGTCTGCAAAATTACCTTACCTTTGGTCCACCTGCATGCTTCCTGCCTGAGGCACCTCCACGTGAGCACACTTACAAAGTATCCTACTCTTTCTTCTAACTCATATGTGAGTGGTGTTTCATTTAAACACCTTAGATCTCCATTCCAGGGTGAATGTGGGATTAACATTATGAGGGTTTAAAGACTTTTCAAAAATTTGCCTATAGTGCCAGTTGACATGCATACCAAGGCAGGCCCACAAGGCAGAGGAAACACTTAGCCTCTTTCTCATTTTCTTTACATCATACCCAGACAGTAGTGTATTTAAACATCCTTAATGACCAAAATGGGGTGCATGTGGGATAAACCCACATGCAGTCCCCTTTATATTTTCTTCTCATCCTAGACTATACATGACTCCATTCTCATTTTGGCCCTTCATTAACACATTCCTGCAAGCAATCACTAGCATCCCTTTGTTCATTGGATTTTACGCAAGGCTCCTTTGCCTCACACACTCATTTCTTTCCTTGCGTGAGTCACTTCCTTCTAATGCTAGTCCTTTTGAATTTTTTTTCTTTTATTTCATGGCTCACGCATTAGCTCTAATTATATAATGCACACTTCCATCCACTACAAATATCCTATGCATTCTAACATGCTTGGAAGCGACTAATTTGTACATGTTGGTCTCACTGTAGCATTCACGCTAGCTTCCCTTAGCATTTTAAACTTTCACGCAAATCACCTTGGTTCTTACATTGGCTTCACTTAGCATTCCTCATGCAAGGCTCCCTTCATTATTCATGTGTGAGCTCACCATTCTAAACTGGCTGCCCATGTATTTACATTGGCTACCTTACATTCGGTCTTGAAAACATTATGTGCTGCTTGGCCAACACATACTTACACATAGCCAACGTTTGCAAGCTGCTCACTCTAGATTTCATCTTGGCTGTAAGTGCCATATTCTCTTGGTTCCCCTATGTGACCTACTAGCATACACTACCGATTGGTAGCCTCACGCATGATTTGAAGGTAGCTACTTGTTTATGCGTGAACCCTCCTTTATATAAGTGCAACCCCTTTCACATCTGCTCTTCTTTAAGCATGTAATCACTTCCTTTGGCCAGCACATGCCTAGCCAATTCTTGCATTTCCTTTAGGCACTCATGCACCAACTAGCAATGTGCGTGAGTCTTCCCCCACTTAACTCTTCTCCTCATTCACACACACTACTCTACCAAGAAATGACCTTCATGCACCCTTTCTAATTTGTAAGTTGCCTCATCTTATTGCATGGGTTCTCCTTGGTGGCATTCTCAGATTTGATCTCCATGGTCTTCTTACTAGACATGTAACCAACCATGCTATCATCTCTAAGTGCTTGAGCCTTCATGATATGCTCCATGTTAGGATTCCACCCATATTCACCTATAACCAGACAACAAGGAGAGTCCACTACCCTATTAGAAACTATGACCTTTTCAACCCGATCACCCAAAATCTCTTTCATAGATTTATACAGTGGCTCAAATTTAGCTTTAAAGTCCTCCCTTTTTTCTAATGTTGGCATGTTCATCTTTCCTTTGCACAACCTCTACATCAAATAGTGAAGCTTCTCTCCATTTTTTGATGCACGCCCTATGTAATTTTTTTAAATGGGTAATGACTTTCACTGTTTGTAACATTGTAGAGATCACATTTGCATTATGTGCAACCAAGGGTGTTTACAATGCCCCATTGTATCAATAGCATGCACATTCAAGAACCGTGACTCTACATAGCCTTTAGGTAATTTATTAGGATCTCTAACTATAATTCCATATGGATCAGGAAAGAATGTACTGGTATGGCATGTTTCATAACCAAATCCAAAGTATTGGCGAAGAGTGTTTCCTTGGAAAATACCATCATTTTGCACCAAGATATAGTTAGAACAATCAAGTCTCTTAGTTTTTGGCTTGGTTTGTTCTTTCGTTATAGGATTTTATAGTAAAATATACCAACTAGACAATGATGTAGATAGGTCTCTGACAAAGGAATTGACTTTCCATCTTCATTTATAACCTCTACACAATTGCCAGATAATATCAACTAGCTTCTATGATTGGCCCTAAAAACTAACCAAAGGACCTTTTAAGAATATGCCATCAAAAACATAAGTTCACCTCCAACATTATAGTACGTCGGTCAAAGGAAATTTCTCAAAAATATTTGAGCCCAAAGTAACTAATGATCAAACATGGCCACTTGAAAACTAAAACTGTCCATACTGCCAAAATCACATAAATCACCTCCGAGACTAGCTTCAAAAACTCACCCACTGAAACTTTCAAGATATGGAACCTTGGACATTGGTTCACCTCCATACAAGGTACATGAATCCATAATTAACTCTCCCAAAAGATCAAGTGGCCGATTACAAGCAAACGCCAAAGTCAGTACATTAAAAATATTTAGGACTAAAACAACAAAATATGCATAAACTGGGTTTAGAAAAGGCCTGGGAAAGTGATCAAATGGATTGGGAGATACCTCAAAATCCTTAGGAAAGTACACTTCTAGGTTTATAGTATGGAACATCATTTAATTATATCTGGCCACGAACAAGGTGCAAACTACTACGCCTCAAAGTAGGCCACTTAGAAAACTAAACAATGCAAACAGAGAAACTTAACAATCTGCAAACGGAATGACTCTGGCAAAGTTATTAAATGAGCACATTGGGGGCTGAAAATTGGCATGAACACTCTCTCTCATGCTTATAGCATGATGCAACAACTCACATGTAATGACTAATCATAGGGTAATAAATACAAACCTCTGAAGTGGGCTATTTAGTGAAAATTAGGAAACACAATGCAGATTTTGGGAAACACCCTTAAACAACCACTTCAAAAATATGTCAAAACTGAAACCCAGGACCTAAAACCTATTACAAATGTAAAATGATAGGTGATGAACACCCTATCCAAGTGACTCCTCAAGAAAATCAATGAGTCCACATTTTAAGTGCACTCAAAGTAGGCATCTTTCAATGATTTTCAAAGCACAATTCTAACACTTACACAAATTTTTTGAAGGACCCAAAAACATAGACTTAATTTTTGAGCTCCAATAGCCTCTTCATCTTTTCCAAACCCTACCTAACCTTTAATCCTAGCCACTCATTCTTTTGCCTCTTAATCTCCACCGTCCAATCCTTTTGGAATTTCTATAAAAGAAGGCCTGTCTCTCATTTGTTGGCTAATAAGGATCTAGCAAGCATAATCACTAAGCATTCTAAGCATTTTAAGCATTCTAGTAATCTAGCATTGTATCCTTTCAATTTCTTAGCATATTTTATTTGCATTTTCATTCTTAGTTTAGATTTCAATTCTTGCATCATAGATTAACTTTGATTTCATAGCATAATTTGTATCTTTCTTTCTCATTCATAGTTAGTTTGCATTTCATTCCTTATTCAAAAATATATATATATATATTGCATCATTTTGCTTGTGCACTATCTTCTTCATAGATCTTGCACATGCATATCATTGTGAGATTTGGGACAAGTTTCTCATACTTGTCTCCAAAAGCCTCATCTTCCATTTCATAGTTTTTCATTTAGATTGCATTTCATTTGTGTTGGGTGCCCTTGTTTTAGCTCATTTAGAAAATCAAAGAAGGTTATTGGTTGCCCTTGTTTTAGCTCATTGAGGTTGTAGTGAGAATTACTTATTTTGTTGCATTTACTAACATCTAATGTGATTGTTTGGTGTTTTGGTGTTTTGTATTTGCAGCAAATAGTTGTATATTTTCATTGCATACACCAGTAATGATTTGGGGAATGCAATCATGCAAAGTATTCTCTAATCACACAACCAATGAATAAAAATTCAAATGCAAGTTTCTTTAACAATTGAAATGTCTCAAGTAGACAAGATTCTCAATGGAACTGCTTTGATAACATATAGATGCAAATAGGAGATTGGATTTGATCAACCTTCACCTATGCCTATAAGAGTTGACTAGAGAAGGTATATGCATAGGTGAAAAACATGCAGATTTGACCAAGCATTATTGGGAGCTAGACCCTACAAAAATTGACTTGTGATGATTTTCAAAATAGTATGTGTTGCAGGAAATCTCACAGTACTACTTAGGAAAATCTGAATGTTCATCACCTGTGCATATAAGCGTTGATCAAATAAGGTATATGCACAGGTGACAAACATGCAGATTTAACCAAGCAATACTGGGAGCTAGACCTGACAACAAATGAACTTGTGATGATTTTCACAATAGTACATGTATTACAAGGTAAGCTCCAAGTAGTGCTTAGGAAAATCTGCATGTTCATCACCTTTGCATATAAGATTTGATGAAAAAAGGTATATGCACATGAGGTGTAAAACATGCAAATTTGACCAAGCAAACTGGGAGCTAGACCCAGCAAAAAATGGACTTGTGATGATTTTCACAATAGTACATCTGTTGTTGGGTAAGCTCCCAATAGTGCTTAGGAAAATCTACATGCTCATCACATGTGCATATGAAGTGGCTCTAATGGAAGATACAGTCACTGAACAACCATTGTGATAACTTGTTGTAATGTCCCCAAGTAAATTTTTAACTGTAACCACATGATCTCCAACAATGTAAAGAATATGTGTGGCTCTAGTAAAGTAAAGAACCGATCTTCTAAGGAACATGTTGTGCCTACGTCAAACTGCATAGGATCATCACCAAAGGGGGTTCCAAATTAGAAAACTCCCTTTCACTTAATAATTATGAAGCCATCAGTGTTATACTAATTGTTTAGGATTGTAAGTTTCCATTGATGGCTTGAAATTACCAATTAGATTATAGGGAAATGTAAACCAAGATTCATATAGAGAAAGGTGTTTCCTCTTGGAAAATGGCTAATGGTGATTGATGAAGAAGATTTGAAAATGATGATTCATCCAATTCAGATTGGTGCAACATTTTCAAATCTTCTTCATAATCCTCATCATAATGGCCAATATTTCAAAACTAATTGTGCATACACTGAATTCTGCATACCCTTATTTTGTTATGGGTTGATATTGTCAGACATGGTATTTCTTGAATAGAATGACTCGTTACTTGTACATTGACTAGAATGTTGGTGGAAGAATGATGGTTTGTTTGCAACCTATAGATACAGACACTGAACAACCATTTTATCAACTCTAATTTTCTCAACACAAAGGGACATTTATTGTAATGTCCCTGCCAGGGAACCCATAAGGAATCAGGTCTTATGACCAAAAATTGCAACTAACAAAAAAAAATTTCTAACATTACATCATTAATACATTCACATTTACATTCCTTAAGGTTCCCTTAATAAATTCATTTACTAACATATTTACATTACTCATCCAAATTGAATTTCATTTCTTTTCTTTACTTTCACATTTCATAACTCAAGAGATAGGGTAAGAAAATAACATTTCATTTACAATTATATATCAATTTCATTTATCTTTCCTACACATTGAAATAGCCATTCTTACAGATTACATTTTAACCTTAGCATAATAAATATTTCCATTTATTTCAAAATAGAAGAGATAGAGACAATAATTTAACATTTACACTTTACATTTCAACTTTGATCTTTCAAATAATATCCCTTAAATTAAACCCTAGAACTATCCCTCCCAATTACATTGCCTTTCTTTTCAATTACATTTTTCTCATGATGAATTTCATTACAATAGTAAGTACAAAAATGGCCTGAATGCATTACATCATATCTTTACATCCTTCTTTTTAGTAACCATGATAGAAATAGAAAGGTCTTCATTAATGCATAGAATTGAACACATCCAAGTCACGAACCACGAACAAGAACTCGAAAGATTTTTGCCACCCAACCATGTGAAACTGGTGAAGTTCCACCCCTTGTGCTAGGAGATAGAACCAAGATAATCACAAGTCCCTAAGCATTCTAAGGTTTCACAAACCCTCACTTGAAAATAAATATAAAAAATTACAAGATATCACATTACTAATCACAAGGGTTAGGTTTCTAGCATACCCTCTAGGTGAGTGTCATCACATATCCGATATTTTGGGATCCTCCCTGGAAACCATGTAGCCTTGGTACCCCCTTTGTGAATAGGCATCCTCCCTAGTAGTTACTCATGGTCTCAATACTCCAACAAGGCTATGTGGTCATTGATATGTTTTCTTTCATTATCTTTTGTTTCATCCCTTTCCCAGATTCATTATTAGGTTATCACTTTTTACTAACCCACCCATAGGATCATCTGGAAACCTCTTTAGGGCTCCAAAACCTATGGTGAGCCACTCACCTAGGGTACCTAGTCCCCTACCCAAATACACAAGCCATGAAAACATCAAGTACTTTCAAAAGATCCATCTCACAGGTCTAGGGAACCCTCTGGTGCACTTAGGCCACCCGAACGAGTCCTAGCCTCATATTATGGATTCTAATATAAGACATGTACTAAAATCACATGATTAACATACTATAAGGCTAAAAAACC